>JAXGGA010016353.1:0-26848 GCA_038373865.1 Uloborus plumipes | reverse complement strand
CATCCGTTTGTGTCTCACTAAAAATCATCGAAACTTGATCATCAGTTTGCGTCTCATCAAACCTCATCCGTTTCGTATCTCTCTCCCCAAGGGCCCTACTCTGAAACTTCCTGGAACTTCCAGTGACGTCTATTACTCCCTCACGACAAGCAAGAATAGCCGAAAAAGTAGTCGCTTATCAAATTTTGTACTACTCTGAAAGCCCTAATGTGCCCAAGCGAGAATTTTCTCTCCTCCTACAGCGTATCGAGAAGGAAAAACGATTGACCAATCAAATTAACAGTATATCTCACTCGCGTTACATCAACATTGATTTAGCTTAACCTCCGAAATAGATGGCAAAAAGTTCGAGAGCCAAATATTACAAGCATTCGGGCAGATTAAGATGTTGTGTTTCAGGAATTTAAAAATATTAGAATTTTAAATCGCAATTAGTAGATCTTTTCAACACATACGAGCATACAGGCGTAAGTGAAGTAAAGTCGAAATACATTATACGAATTCATTTCAATGTATCAATTGCTTCGACTAAACATGAAAAAATTTATAAATACTTTAAAAATAATACTAATATTTAAAAATATTTGTTAAATTCAATCAATTAACTTCATGACTTTGTTTTCAGCGATATTTTGACTTTATCGAAATAATACACTGCTCAAAACAATTAAAGGATATTGAGATTTTGGTTTGATTTTGCACGTAAAGACCATTTTAGTTGATTGATACATTATCGACTACACATAGTAAGCTATAAGAGATAAAAATTACATTAGTTTGGCAGAAAAAAAGCTTTTTATTCAGCTTTGGGTACAAAAAGGGAAAAAAAAAGGAAAAAAACGCATTTTCTGAAAATGAGAAAAACAAATAAAAAAAAGGGTTTCCTTTGAAGAAAACCACTTTTAGTAATCGGTATGGTTTCCCCGCACAGCTAGCAGTGTTAAACACCTCTGAGGCATGGACTCAATGAGGGGCTGGGGTATTCTGCCCCACTCCTCCAGAAGAGCTCTTTCGAGTGCCTGGGGAGTTTCTGGAGGTGATAGGCGTTCATCCACTCATCTTCCTAGGATGTCCCAAACATGTTCTATTGGGTTCATATTCGAAGAACACGCTGGCCATTCCATACGTACGATTCCTTCTTCAAAAAGAAAATCATTCACCAAGTTAACACGATGTGGCCTGCAATTGTCGTCCATTAAAATGAAGTCATCTCCAATTGTTGCAGCGTAAGGGACGACGATATGTCTGAGGATCTCATTCCTATATCAGTGACCAGTCAGAGTTCCATTTCGGAAGATATGGAGGTCGGTTTGACCATCAATGGAAATGCCGACGTATACCATCACACCTCCACCACAAGTCTGATACTTTCGCGCACAAAAGCTGGATTATTTCTTGTGCCACGTTCCCTCCAGATGGAAACCCGCCTATTATCAGGATGAAGGGAAAAACGGGACTCATCAGAGAACAGGATATTGCACCACTCATTTCTTCCCCAACTAATGTGCTCTGTTGCCCACTCTCTACGGGCACGACGGTGACTTACACGTAATCTGATACACACCATTGGTCGACGAGCACACATGCCAACGGCGTGGAGTCGATTTCGAACAGTTTGTGTCGAAACACGGGTGCCAGTAGCCGAGTAAAGTTGTCATTTCAGTTGAGTGGCACTCATATTTCGGTGCCTCGGAGCCGATAAAGCTAAATAGCGGTCTTCATTGGGCGTTGTAGCCGGTCTACGTCCTTGTCCTAATCTGTGGTCAGCACTTTCAGTCTCTAGAAAACGGTTCCAGACCCTGGAAATTACACTTTGAGAAACTCCAATGGCTTCCGCTACCTCGGCTTGTGTTTGGTCTCCCTCTATTCTGCCAACAACTCCTAAAGCTTCTGAATTGGTCAAATGTCTTCGTTGAGACATTGCACACATCGGAACAATGCTCTATCAGAACGTGAGATCATTCTTTTCTGCCTTATCTAAAAGTAAAGTGAGAGTGAAACTTCATTCGCTGCCGCTAAAGAGTCGTTTTCGACGTCAAACTCAAAATTTGCATGAAGTTTGGAAATGAGCAAAATTTACATTTGTAACTCTCTTCTACCATGTTATGCAAAAAAAAAAAAAAAAATTTCTTTTTTAATGTGTAAAGCCATTTTTGCAGGAAACTTACAATATCCTTTAATTGTTTTGAGCAGTGTAGTTTAAAATTCAGGCTTTAAGTAAAAGTCCCCTTTTTGCGTTACTCATTTTTATTTTCGCAATTATAGTTGTATTTTCAGTTTTTAAATGCTAAGTAAAGAAAAATCACATGTCAGGGCAGGGCAAAATTAGGCATAGGTATATGGGGCACAGGCCCAGGGCACTAACGTTTGGGGGGGGGGCCTTAAATCCATCTGAAGTTTTTAAAATGGAGAAATTTCATATCGCACTATGACAAGATAAAAAATAAATTTAAAAATACTCTTTCGAAAACTTGAAATCCAAAATATTTTACTACGTCATTATATTGTTTTTATTTGGAGGGGGGGGGGCAGCACATACAGTTCGTGCTCAATGTCCTACAAAGTCGTGCCCTGTGTCTAGGTATCACTTTTTCAAAACGTGTATTTAAAACATTTGTTGTTTGAGAGGGGTAAAAATTACTGCATGTGCGGCCCTTTTTGCAATGATTTTGAAAGACTCAATTTTGTTTTTCGCGACATTTTGGCCTTTTCGCGATAAAAGATACACTGCTCGACATTGAAAATGCAACACCAAGAAGGAGTGGTCAGAAATTCATGCAAATTTTACCGTAGACGCACGTCACTGAGTTATGCAAATGATATGAAATGCGCAGCTCTCCGACGCACGTGAAGTAAGATATAAGAGAATGAGGTTGAAAAGTGGGCTATGTTCATGTTGGTTTTTCTGCCAGACTAATTATCGGAGAAATTTGGTTTTTGTCTCGAAGGATACGTGTGATAGGAGGAAATGCCACGCCGTCCTCGACGAAGACACTTCCAGCATATAGACGACTTTACAAGGGGTATGGTTATTGGACTTAGAAGGGGAGGTTGGTCCATACGTCAAATTGCAGCTGATACCCACATGGATGCAGGCACTGCTCATCGGCTGTGTCGGAAATGGTTGGAAAGAGGAAATGTAGCCGCATTGAGGGGTGCAGGTGCAGCCAGAGTGACGTCAGACCGCTTGGATCGACGGATTCACCGACAAGCTGTGGCGGACCCGCAAGTCACTTGTACGTCGATTCTGCAGCACGTGCAAGGTACCCTGGATGTTCCTGTGTCGACCAGAACCATTTCCCGTCGACTGGTTGCACGTGGCCAGCAATCACGGCGCCCGCTAAGAAGACTGACATTGACCTCACAGCACAGACTCCAACTTTTGGAATGGTGCCGGACCAGAGCGACGTGGATGGCAGAATGGCAAACCGTAGTGTTCTCAGATGAATCCCGCTTCTGTTTGTCCAGCGATAGTCATCGCATACGTGTGTGGCGTCGACGTGGAGAAAGATCGAATCCGGCAGTAACTGTGGAACGCCCAACATCGCGACAACGTGGCATAATGGTTTGGGGCGCTATTGCATACAATTCCGTATCACCTCTAGTTCGTATTCGGGGCACTATGACGGCCCAACGATATGTAGATAATGTACTGCGGCCGGTGGCAATCCCCTACCTTCAGGGTCTGCCAAATGCAATTTTTCAACAGGATAACGCCCGGCCTCACAGTGCTCGAATCAGCCAACATGCTCTACGAGGTGTACAGATGCTTTCCTGGCCACCATACTCTCCTGACTTGTCACCAATCGAACATGTGTGGGACGTGATTGGACGCCGTTTGCAGAACCTATCACTGCCTCGTTCAGAGGACGAACTGTGGCAAATGGTTGAAAGGGAATGGAGTCCCATCCCTCAGGGCACCATCCGCAGGCTTATTGACTCCATGCCTAGACGTGTTTCTTCGTGTATCGCTGTCCGCGGTGGTCCTACTTCTTACTGAGCCGACGCCGTCCTCGCTCTAAATTTTGCTTATTTATTTTGAAATAAATATCACTTATTGTTCCATGCTCTCTGTCTTCTTACCAAATTTCATCAATTTCTGACCACTCCTTCTTGGTGTTGCATTTTCAATGTCGAGCAGTGTATATATTCACTCTCTAAATATTAAGTACAAGTCCCTATTTTTGGGGCAATGCATGAGAGAAAAATGGAAATCCTAAATCACATGTCTGCGGATCTTTTTTCCAAAATGCATTTAAAGCACTTTATATTTGAGAATTGAAAGAAACAAATTCATGTTTTATGCTTTTGCTATCATTTTAAGACTTGAAAAACGACGATTTAATTATTCTGTGAGGAAAAATTAAAATTAAATACGATACAATAAAAACGAAATGCCCCCCCCCCCCCTGGTAGAAAATAGAATTTTAGTAAAGAGTTCATTTTATTAAAGGAAATGTTTCCCTCCCACTTGGGTTAGATCGACACCCTCAGGGGCGCACCCAGGATTTAGTTTAAGAGGGGGCTAATTTCTGACATACAGTACCATTAACCTTTTAATGTCCAGAAGCTATTGGATCAAAAAAAAAAAAAAAAACTAAACTTTAATAGATTATTCTTTCGATTTATTTGCTTTTCTCCCCGAATAAAATAGTCTAAAGCTTTTTTTTTTGTGTGTGTTAGTTTCGATATGGAAAACAGCGTCATTAAAAATCGAAAAAATGGGAATAAATACCTCCAGAAAAAAATAACTATGAAATTTTAGATGACGGTTAATCTTAGGAAGAGTTTGAGTCAGGGGGCTCTCCCACTGAAAATTTTCGAATTTGATGTCCTAGAAACACTATAGTAGGCCCTCTTTGAAGACTTTAGGAGAAGAAATGGGGATCTTGGAACATTTCACTACAAATTTTTTTATGTTGAAATTCCAAAAACGAAATGTATAATTATCTCAGATAATCTTAGGAAGAATGGGGTTCTACCACTCTCAACCGGAAATTTTTCAAAATTAATGTCTTAAAAACGCAATTGAATCTGTTAGAGAAAAAGGGATGGGGTTTGTGGTGGATACATGACTTAATGAAACTTCAATGAACAATCTACGAAAAATCGCTAAGTCCGGCGCCTCCCTCCCCCCAATTTGACGAAGAAAACTATAAATGGAATCGCCCGAATCACCCTTCGACGCAAAGAAAGAAGCAGTTTTTTGGCACAGGAGAATGAACACAGGAAGTCGTTGATACACCCCCAATTTATGACCGAAGAGGAATTCAGGCTCCTCCTACGCGAGAAACATCTGTGGAGGAAAAGAGTCACGGTTGCAACGAAAAAGCTGCTATGATCCAAGATGGAATCACTTAAGGAGGTAAAAAGTAGCTAAAAAGATGGGAATCGGGCATCTGGCAATGGGAGTGAGAGAGGGAAGTAAAGTGAAGAAGAAACACACACAAGAGGATATATAAGCATCAGCACCACAGATTGCAAGAGGATTTTGACATTTTTAAGAACCAGTTTTTTTGAATGGATGTTGGGGCCGGATTTGAGCGTCTCTGGATATTAGAATTTTTAGCTCCAATTCCGGTACCCAATAATCCGGTGTGATGGACAGCATGAACCACCTAAAGAGATAATGTGTACAAGGATGAAGGAGATTAAGCCAAAAATGTATTAAATAACCAACCTGAATAAACCTGGGTAACCCCATGTGGTGAGTTTGTTTTTTTTAAGATGTATTCTTGCATTTTCTGAACGCCGCGCTTTTGGGTATTTCACTCCAATGCAATGTACGGTTGTTTTTTTTTATGTCGTGTTTAATTGCGGAATGTTAAGTGAGCAATTTTTACTGTTCGGTAATTTAACTTTATAATTTGTTTTTCATCTAGTCTTATAATAATGTTTTGTAGATTTTTGTTTTAAGCACTAACGATTACGCGGCCTAATGTATTCATTTTCAAAATTTAAGGTTCTTTGCTCACTGCATTCCAGATGAGGTTGTTTCTTTAAGAATTGGAGCAATGCTCGAAGCTATTTTTTCCTTTTCAGCAGGATATTTATCTTTTTCTTTCAGCAGAAATAATTGGGATTTTCAATTTTAATTATGTTTTTA
Organism: Uloborus plumipes; assembly: GCA_038373865.1. Lineage (NCBI taxonomy): Eukaryota > Metazoa > Arthropoda > Arachnida > Araneae > Uloboridae > Uloborus > Uloborus plumipes. The sequence goes on along the minus strand of JAXGGA010016353.1, from coordinate 20,742 downwards.
AATTATTTGAGGAGGTAAATTATTGAAGATTATAGAATGATTATTACATTTAATTAACTTTTTAACTTACTACACCACAGGGTTCGGATTTCTCTCCTGAATGTTTTTTGTCGAAATCAAGAATCTCTAACTCAACTTTAAGCGATTTTTGTGATGTTCAGGAGTGTGGCAGTTCGAAAGTCTTTCCTGGAACTTTTTTTTGAAATTGAAGTTTTAAAAATGCTTTTGTAAAATGCATTTCAAAAACTTATAAAAATCATAGTATCTTAAAATGCTACTGTAATTTAAAAATGCTATTGTATTGTTTAAAAATGCTATTGCGTCATCTCTGATGACGATATGGGAATGGATGGAACGTGGAACTCTCCATTGGATATTTTTCCCGAAACTAAACTTAAAGAAATGCGGTTCCATCGTTGGCGATGTTAAGAGTTTGTAGGACTTCCCCGTTAAAGTATTTGAAATTGAAGTCATAATTACAGTGAACTCTCATTTATGCGCCAGCCGAAGGGACCAAGAGAAAAATGCGCATAAGTGAGAGAGACGTATAAGTGAACAAGCCTATTTAAAGGACTAAAACGCAACACAAGTTCTAATGAGGAAATGAATAAAAATGTTTTTATAGAAAAGGGACATATTCCTACGGTTTGGCAATTACTGTAACGTATCTATACAATGATAAAGAGAAAAAAAATGTAGCATACTAATTACAAACTGTTTTTATTATAACAATGGCAATGGATAATTGTCCCTCTCCGAATTTTAGTTCACTCGGAAAAAATGCCTTTCGTGAGCAATAAAGGTAGGGAGCCAGGGGCGGACAGGCCATGTGGAAGATGTGGAAAATTCCACATGGGCCGCGCCTACTTTGGGCCGTTTTATTTATTTACTTATTTACTTATCTTTTAAATTAGAAAAGTAATTTTTTTCAAAAAAAAAAAAAAAAGTTGGGCCGGCCGTTCTGCACGTTTGAGACCACAGCTAAAACTGTCTTTTTCTCTTAGACCATATAGAACTAAATGATCTAAGCTTTTTCTTGGCGGGGGAGGGGGGATGGGGGTAGGACGCTGATATTACTCAGCACTATGCAGGGCCGTTGCAAGTGAAAGGAAGGGAAACAATGGCTTTGTGGGGTCTTCGTCCAAAACGAGCCTTGAGGGTTAAAATGGTGTCTCTGCTATCTCTGTTCGGAATTGATGCTTCGGGGATTTCTAGTGAGGAGCGTTATATTGGGGGTGGGAACCTTTTTTATGGCTCTGAGGCTGTCTGGGAAAAGCTGAAATAAGAAAAAGGCGCCATTCGGAGAAAAGGATGCATTGGGATTCTTAAGTAACACGAAAAACGCCAGCTAAATAGCTCTTTTTTCTTTTCTTCTTTCGTATCTGTTATGCTTCCTGCCACATTTTATGCAATGGATAGACCCATGGCTTTTTCAACCAATTAGGTTACTTTAGCAATCCGTTTGATTTTCTCTCTAAGAAACAAAAACGAGTCATTCGTTTTCATCGTTCTTGACTGCTTAATGGAATTACATCTGTTTTGAATCAAGAGTGACAAGAATCTTATCGAGGTAATAATACTTTAAATCATGTGTTTGTTTAACTTTTGCTGTTTTAATCACTTTAAATAATACGAAAGCATTAAAGGTTAAATTAAATTTAACATGAACTGAATATTTCCTTTCATTGGAAATATATTGCACAAAAAGGCCTTCATAACATTTTCTTGGATTCTCGTTAATTTTTAAATTAATATCAACTTAAAATGTCAAAAGACTATCAGCAGTTACTGTATTAGATTTATAATCCGCGTTAAATTTATCCACGTAATACAGCCTTTTATGTGATTTGGCTCGATTTTTAAACGAGAAAATGTCGTACATTCTGGATACATTTATACAATGTTATATAGAGCTCGATTGTTTTTACGTTCAGTAAAAATAATAATAATAATAAATAAAGAAAAATGTGTACTTGATCACTAGGCCGGAGGGCGAAATCTTTTTTTTTTTTTTTTTTTTCGATTTCAGTTTTGCCCTAGTGTAAAAAAAAGTTGAGTTCTTGTGAGCATGACAAATTAGCAAAGTTTCGTGAAAAACAAAAAATATCTTCCGCTTCCATTAAGTAAATTTTGGGTCATTCCATGTCAAATCGATCAAAAAATATTTTCTATTGTAAATATATCTATCTCTTTGACACCTTAAATTTATCCATAAACTTTTAAAAATATCTCACTCATAATTGATGTGCAATTAGTTTTTGAAATTCGTTAGAGATTTCTCTTTTTTACTTGTCAGCAGTACTTGGGAATGCTATTGCTCAAGCTTCTGTGAGAGCTATAGAACTGTTTAAGTTTATTTAAAAGGGAATCATATGCAGTTTGATTTCATGTGTTACTTAAATGCAGTGCGCGAAAAACAAATTTCATAAAATTTAAATTCAAAAGCTTTTGAAGTACTATTTTATAATAATTTTGAAAAAAATACACAACTTTTTATGTGTTTTACTGAAAACATCCAAAGTTTTTTAGAGTGGGACAATGAAGGGATCAGCAGTTACAGCAAATAATATAGGGCTCTTTTTTGCAATTTTTCAGAAAGTTATTAAATTTCACAAAACATGTTATTTTTGTGTTTAGAAAATTACCCCCCCCCCTTCAGATAATACATGTTCTAATGTGCGTTAGTAAATTAATCGCAAAAATTTAACTGATGGAAACAATACACAATTGGCAGCTATGGCAATTAATATTAATCTATTTAACTATTTAAATACAAGTATTATGTAACTGAAAGGTTTTCAGGAATCTTAATTTACCTAATAAAGATTGTAGTAGTTAACTCATCAACTGTAACAATACCATAAAAAAAGCTCTTAATGCCCCCGCTATTTAAATTGTCTGCAACCGTACGCATGGACAGTTTTTTGAGCTCTCGTTTCAGCCATTTCTGGTTTTTAAACTTATAGTTAATACTCTTTTTTTCAAGGGTCAATTTAAAATTGCAATATTAACTGAAAAAAAAAGTATCTTTAACTTGGTCAATAAAGTATTAACTATTGATTACATTTCTCCTTATTGCAAACAAAATCTGCCAAAACACACAGAGAACTATTTTTGTAATACACTGAACGTACAAAAATATTCAACTTTCGTAATAAAAATAGTCTGAACTCCTTTGCTGTTTTACTATCTGAAAGTTATACGAAGAATGAATAGTAGTATTTAAAACTTGAAGTGATGAGTCTTTCTGTCTTGCTCTATTGGGACATCATAGGATATATTTACATTTGTTTATGGCATCTGCTGCTGTGCTGTGAAATATTGTAACTTTTTATGTGATCATACTAGTTTTATTTTATTAAGTTTTCACGATATTTAACTGTTTACTTTAAAACTTTCTTAAACTTAAAATATAATTTTTGTAAGTAAATCTATTTGTCTGCTGGAGGTGGGAAATATTTTTTGTTTTTCGCGAAATTTTGCAAACTTAACATACTTACCAGTACCCAATTTTTTCACAGTAGAAAAAAACTGAAATCGGAAAAAAAAAAAAAAAAATGCTTCGCCCTAATGATCAAGTATACATTTTCCCCCCTTCAAATCGAAATCGAAAAACGAAAAGAAAAGTTTGCATGCTTCGCCCTATTTATTATCTTTAGATTTTTGTAATGAATTATTACATCAACATTTGAAATGCCAAAATGTGATTTAAAGTTTTCCTTATTATTGTTATTATTATTATTATTAATATTATTATTATTATTATTATTCAATTTTTTAAAAATACATTTTAATATATGTGCAAAAAAAGTTACCTAAAGTGACCCACATCAAAGTACTTTAATAGAGGAAAGGAAAACAAATATAGCGCTGACAATAAAAGAATTAGTTTTAAGGCTCGATCTCAAAAAAATGACCTTCTAAAACTGAACACCTAAAATTTTTCGAGGGAAAAATCATCCCAATTAAATTTAGAGGCTGGCTTCAAGTTGGGGGAAAAAATGTACTGCGTTATTTTTATCTTTCGCTACAACTATTCTATAATCCATATTCATAATTTATTAAACTTAACAAAAAAGATTATAAATTAAATGCTTTGAAAGAAACTTTGTGGTTAAATTAAACAAGAATGTTGAATAATTTAAGTTGTTATCTTGTGAATATTGTGAAATTTTGCTTCTCTATCTTTTGAAGGAAAACACGGTTTGTTTATTAAAAAAGTTAAAAAAGAAGCTATTGCATTTGATAAAATTGCATCATTTTTAAGCGCTTTTTCCAGTTAACCTATTTTTAATGGTTGCTTGCAAATTTTCTTTCAATGAAAATGTTTTAGTTTTTGTGCAAAAGTTGTTTCATGCACATCTAAATTAAAGCAAAATTACTTGGTTAATTAGCTGAATAAAATAATAAGTTTTGAAAATATCTTAAAATGTATAAAATATTTCAATGATTTTTAAATCGGTGCAAAGAAATGAATATAATAGTCACTGGCAAATAATCAGCACAAAATTTTACTTTCTTGAGCTAAAAATAATTTTAGTTTCTTTAAGTCGCTTAACAAAATTTTGATGTTAAATTTAACAGAGAATTTGTTAGTATTAGGATCTGCAAAAATTTGAAGAGAAATTCAGCTTCAAAAATCGAATCGAGAGTTGATTTTCTAGCGACTGCACAAACAAATGTATTAAAGTATTTAAAAGATTGATGCATTAATTAAATATACTTTTCTTTTTTTATAGATTACTTTTCATTAAAATTAACCAGGGATTTGGTTAGAAGAAATTATAGTTCGTTTAGGGACCTTTCAAAAATATTTTATAATCAAAATGGCATTTGTAAAGTAATATTATTGAAAGCACCAATTATTTTCAATGACAAGTATTTTATCATGAACTCTTTATATACAGTAAGTATTTTGTCATAAACAAACTCTTTAGATACAGTATAAGTATTTTGCCATAAACAAACTCTTTAGATACAGTATAAGTATTTTGTCATAAACAAACTCTTTATGTACAGTATTTTTCATTTTGTTGCCAGAATCTTTACAAAATTCTCCAAAACTAACCTTTTGCCAGCTCTTATCTCAAACAGTAGTTGGAAAGTTAATAATGTTTTCTTATTTATTGGAAATACACATGTTATGCTTTGTTCTTTCATTTATTTTAGTGGAAAATAGCTGATCTAGTTTTACTTTTAACCAGCGGGTGACCGAGCTCCGCTCGAGAAAAACAGGTATCGAAGCTAACTCGAAGATTTAAATTTTCGATTGTGATTTATCAAAACAATACATGCCATAAGAAAATTTGTGAAACCATTGGTGAAAAGATAACCGGTTAAAGTGCACCATTGTAAACTATTCTAAACAAAGTTAGAATTTGGAAAGGGAACTATTCTATGCAAAGATTAAGTTTGAAAAGTCATAGGAAATAAAATGTAATTGATAATAAAAAAAACTATACAATTAAAGAAATGGTACAAAGTGAGCAGTGTAAAGATTGAAGTGTGTTGAAGTTCAATATTTTTGACAAATTTATTTAGAAAAACCAAACCTTGTGATTCCTCGTGGCCAAAAACCCCAGACCCCCAAGTTTTCCGGAGTTAATTAATTCTGGGGCGATTTTCGACTTGGCAACCATTCCTCGTATTACCCCTAACGTGTACCAGAGAACCGAGCCCGCTCGGTTAAAAAAAAAGAGGTTTGTAAACTCGTGTTTTTTTCTAAAGTGCGAAGTACTTATTTAGATACCCTTAAAAAGCATTTTTGAGCCTTTGGTTGCAATTACGCATTCAAAACAGCCGTAGTTTATTTTAAAAAACACAACCCTATTTAATCCATGCTCATCGTAAAATCACACCTAATTTCATTTCATTTGGCGCCGAAGGCGCGGGAGTGTTGATGAGAATGGATGCAGAGTCCCTGTTCTCCAGTACGCATTTGGTTCCAGTTGGTTTTGACTTTCACTTCACTTAACACTCCAGGTCCCCCCCCCCCCAGTACATACCACAACTCGATTTTTAACCAGGATGGGGCCCTGAAGAAAGCTCTGTTCATTTTTGAAGAAGGTGCAAGGACCGAGTAAACCCTTGGCCCAGCACACCCCAGAGGTTTCGTTTCACTTGGAGGATTTTGTGACCACCAACATTTTTAACGTCCCCCAGCAACCATTAATGAATGTGGACCTTTGATCGGCGGCTATATGATCGACCCGAGACCCTCCGGTTACGAGTCCGACGACTTACCGATTGGACTACCGCGGCCTCAGGCCCATATATAGACGAGCCGACGCATCAAGATTACCACTTTGGATCCAGCGCGTGTGTAAGGATTGTCTTTTCTGGCCAGTTATCGCTTTTTGGTAACTTTTTACGTAAATTAACAAAGCTTGGCAATGTCCCGAAACTTTGCTCTGGTAACCCTTATTCCTCAACAATGAAAAATGAAAGTGAAAGTTAATAAGTTGGATCCAAAGTGGTGAAACTTAAGCTTGATGCGTCGGCCTGTCAACATAGCGGCTCTACCGCTGCCCATACCCAATTCTAACTTTATTTTGATCGATCTCTTTTAAATTTCAAAAACAATAACAATTCTAACATGTTGCCAAAAATTATTTGCCAAATACCATAAAAACATAAATTTACGCTGATGTGATTAAATATGAAATCCATTGTTAGAACGTGGTTGCTATGAAACAGTATAACAATAAGAGTAATCCATAAAGAAAATGGCGTAGTAAGAAATCTTCTCAAACTTTTAATGAATCCTATCTGAACTCCGAACTTTTCGACCGTAGCGCTTCAAAACCGGCGCCAATCGATTCCTCGTGGCCAAAAACCCCAGACCCCCAAGTTTACCGGAGTTTATTAATTCTGGGGCGATTTTCGACATTACAAACATTCCTCGTATTATAGTATAGGATTGTATTTTTTATGCTACAATTTTAAAAGCATATCTAAAATTTCCGAGCTTGAAATGCAGTATTTTCAGATTTTTTTACATTACAACTAGCATTCCTTGCATTGCAACTAGTGTCGAAACGTACATTTTTTAAAAATCTTTTCACCATAAACTTTTCAATTTTACTATGATTATTCAGTTTCAAAGTAATTAATACAACGTGTAAATTTGAGATATAGCATATTTTCAAATTCCGTAAAAAATGGCCAATAATATGATTGAGCACTATTTCAAATTCATAAAGTTCTTTGTAGATTTTTCAGTTTTATGAAATTAAAAGGAATTGTATGAAAAATTTGGACAGGTTCTTGAAGAGTAGCTCTGCAATTTTTATCATTTTTAGTTTATTTTCGAGTAACTTTTTTACAATATGATTTTGTATTCAGTAATTTTGTGAAATTTATGTCATCAAAACGGCTTAATTCAGACTATTTCTATGTTGTGTCTTCTTAATTTTTTTGGAAAATTTTTTTTGTCAAATGATTTTCGTTTTATTTTCAAGCAAGCAAATAATGCTCATACAATGAAGTAAAAATAGTTTGTTTTTGGTTTCTTTGGTTGTACGTAATAAACGACCGTCTTGTACATTTACATTTAGCCATCAATGGATTTCAGAGAAAATTGCGATTTTTTTTCCTTTGTTTGGAGGGTTTCTGTGCATTTTTAAAATGTTGTTATGAAATAAATACTGTTCCTCAAAACATTTATTTTTTCTTTGCAGAGCAATAATTTAAGCTTACCCAATACTTCCGAAAACTTCTAATTCGTGAGGTATAATGTATTCACATTCTGAACTTATATATTACGTTTGGTTCAAATGAAAATTTTCTTTAGTTTGCATAAGTTCAATGCAATTTCAAGCAAGGATTTTGAAAAAAAGTAATTAAGTTTTTTTTTGAGTGGTTTAATATTACAGATCATAGGCACAGGCAGATATCTTATTCTTGGTTTAAATTGGATTTTTATTCACTTACATAAAAAACGTACATTTTTAAGTGCAGATTTTCAAAAACCCACGTGGCTTTTTTCTGTGTGTGTGGGTTTTTTTTTAAAATTATTACTGCGTACAGGAATTTAGGTTCTCAAACATTTTTTGAGAATATTAGGTCCTTGATATACCATGTGTACATTTTAGATGTTGGCGTTTCTAATTTTATGAAGAATTTCTGAGAAAAAAAACCTTGTTTTTTTAACCAAAAATTAGTTTCCGTTTATTATTATTATTATTATTATTATTATTATTATTATTATTATTATTATTATTATTATTATTATTATTATTATTATTATTATTATTATTATTATTATTATTATTATTGTTGTTGTTGTTATTATTATTATTATTATTATTATTATTATTATTATTATTATTATTATTATTATTATTATTATTATTATTATTATTATTATTATTATTATTATTGTTGTTGTTATTATTATTATTATTATTATTATTATTATTATTATTATTATTATCATTATTATTTAATTCAAATTTAGGAAACCCGTTAAAAAATTTTCGGGCTGGGAACAATGCACTTTCTTGGGTAGGGGGCCGGTAAGAATTTTTTTTCCACACAAAAATTTTAGAGCCAGTCCGCCCCTGTAGGGAGCAAAGAGGAAAGTGAAGAAAAATGCTTATTTTTTACAGAAAATAAATCAAATTTTTAACATTTAAGGCGCATAAGTGAAATATTTATCTTTAGAGCGACGCATAAACGAATGATACTATCATTATTTTTCTATGAAATGTGCTTGGACCATTTAAAATCGTCATATAAGTGAAAAAGGCGCATAAATGAGGCGGCGTATAAGTGAGAGTTCACTGTATGTGGTTTTTGTTCATTTATCGGTAACCTTAGCGATGGTATTCTGTACTCTCATCAGCAGTTTTTGTAATTGAAGTTCCAAAAACGAAATTTAAGTTTTTTTTTTTTTGAAATTTAAGTTTTAAAAACAAAACTGCAGACCACCTTTGATAATGGGACTCGTTTTTCTTCTCCGCAAATTTTCAGAAATTCATGTTCCAAAAAACAAACATTAGACGATCGTGAATGAAGATATTCAGAGACTTTCTACCTGGAATTTTCAAAACTTGAAGAACTATAAAATTATAATCCTTGCTAACTTTAAAGCCGAAAAAAACAGAGGGATTAGGTTCGAAAAACCCCTTCCAACCATTTTCTTCACTTCTTTTTTTTTATTTCAAATAAAAATTCAGATAATAGGAAACGTTTTTCAGTTAACTATTTTGGTTTTTCATTCTGAAATTTTCAATTTCCTTTCAATGAAGTCATTGGTTTGAAGTACAGAAGTTTATGACTTTCGTAAACATACCTTTTTTCGATACATGTAAAAATACCTTTTTTTCGACAACTTTGTTATTTTACAAAAATACCCTACGGTCACTTTTTTCTGTTTTTCTTCTTTCTTTACTTCCTTTTATTTTCATACCATTTTATGTATTTTTATCTGTTTTCTTGTTTCTCTAGCATGATTCTCATAAATCAGTGGTAGGGTGAATCATGTCGCAAGCGCCGTCCCCCCATAAAGAGGGGGGGGCGCTTGGACATGAAATGGATTCAAAAAATGTGCATGAAATATATTTTATATCATTCTGTTTTAGACAGATTGGAGCTTTAAAAAAATTTTTGTGATGACCTTTCAAACCTGCGATTTGCCATTGCGAACTATCATGATTCTCCATGACAAATTCCGAAATTTAAACTATTTTAGTTTTGATGATGAGATGCTCTGTGATTTGAGGCAGCCTGCCTTTCTGAGACCCTATTCTTGCTCCTGGGCATGAACAATGAATGATTTGATTGAAAACAATGCCTTGTTCTCTCAGAAATTGTCGAAGAGGGGGAGGGGATTTTATAGGGGAGAACTTACGATCCACTTTCCCCAAGATTTTAAGAAAGACAAGGTATATATTACCCGTGTGTGTATTTGTTATTTCACTGGTTTTAAAACTTAGTATACCTATATTGAGTTATTAATGACTTGAATCTTTCAAGGGGGGCTTAAGCCCCCAAAGCCCCCTCCTGGGTGCGCGCCTGGACACCCTGGTTAAGTAGATAGATAAATTCAAGTTTTGGGCATACCTTAAAGTAATTTCAATTTGAGAAATTTTCGCCTATTAATCAGTAAAATAAGATGATTATAGATAATCGGCAAAGTTGCTGAGTTCCAATTACTGCCGATAAATGGATGCCTCTTCCAAATTCAAGCTCAAAATAAAGAAAAAATCTTAACTCTCAATGCAAAAACATACTTAACCACATTTTCAGAACTTATAAACATTATGGCACACTTCGCGTTGAGAAAAAATGGAATAAACAAACAGCTTCTCACTGCCGAGGAAGGCATCTCACGTCTTCTTACCCTGTCGTAAACTTCTCGGCGCGATTCTAGATACCTTAAATTAGAAGTGGCTTTGAGATTAGCGATTATTCGTGTCTCACGAGATGTGACGTCACGGGGCACAAAAAACCCGTATTCTCGGTATCGACTATATTGACGATACAATGAGAGTAGGGCTCCAGAAGTCCCAAGCTTAGATTTTCCATGTCTAGGTGAGGAAGTATAATTTTCTACGCAAGGTTGAAAAATTGAAGGTACGGCATTCTTTTTTAAGCACCTTTTTGTTTTGGTAGAAGTAAAATCAGTAGGTTTGAAATGCAAGCAACAAACAAAGCTGTTTTCAATGTTATCAACAATTGTGCTATTTTCGTGATAAACAAATCTCAACCACTGTGCTCTTGTTGTCAAATTAGTTGGAAATTCATGGAATGAAAGTCCATTACCTTTTTTTCTTTTTGATTTACAAAATTCAACGCAGCAAATAGACATTCTTTGATAAGAATAATAAACTGCAGTTTAAAACACTATTCAAAGATGCATTGAAATGAATCGAAACTACGAAATTGTTTTAGTGTCTAATCATCAATCTAAGTAGGTTTCAGAAGAGTAAAATACTGATGATATCCTGCAAAATGCAAAACACTTATTAGGAAATGTGTCACAACAATGGTATGAGAAAATCAAAACTTTTATGAATGTAGTCATGTATTTTAACTATAGAGATGGCGCGAAGATTCGGCCATTTCACCGAAGCTTCGTCCTGTCCGAAAATGGAGGTGTGATTCGGCCGTTTGGGACTATGATAATTTATGTTGCAAATTTTCATTTCACAATTACTTAAAATATTATTCTTTAAGCTTCATCAGGATATGCAATGCACAATTATAAAATACTGCGGTACCCACACGGCTTTGGCCGTGGTATAAAATTAAAAGGTCATTTGGTAACAAATTGATATCGCAGAAAGAATACTCAATTTTATTTATAACTAGCGGTACCCGCACGGCTTTGCCCGTGGTATAAAATTAAAAGTTCATTTGTAAAATAATCGATATAGCAGAAAAAATGCTCTGTTTTAGTTGTAATTCAACTATAATTCCTTCAAAGTATGATATAAAAATCTGGTATAGACCCCACGCTACTTAATTTCACGTGTAAATTTCTTAGTAGATGCCTTAAGTGCTAAAATAGTGCTTGGAGTGAGCAAGATAACAGTTTAAGCATTTATATCCCTAGTTTGCCACGAAACAATACAAAAAATGTTTTACAATGATTAATCTCCTAAATATCGCCGATTTTAACATCATTCAGTGGATTTTTCGCAAAATATCGCCAATAGCGCCAAATTGAGTCCAAATAAAAAAAAAAGAAAACAATTTTTTCGCCAACTTGGCGATATGTCGCCAAATTGACGGTAAATACTTGACGACCAAAAGCTTGGCGATATATTGCCAAGTGGTCGCGCCAATTTATATCACTTTTGTCTGCATTGAAATGAACACTGATTTACTCCATAAAAGGGGTAAAACACCCCCTTGGAACATTCGAATGCAACCCCAAGGGGAGATGCACAAAAATAAGCCAAAAGAGAAAATAAGAACAATTTTGTTGCCCACAGAAACCAACAGAAATCTTATCAAAGTTAAAAGAAGAAAGTTTTATTTCCTAGCTTTAAAAACAAAACAATACATTTTCCGAAATGAAACACTTTAAAAAGAACGAGGCAACAACGCAATTGATACGATATTTGGTTAATCTGTGCTTTAGGTACCCTTTTCTCGCTAAATGGGCGATAGGCGCGCCAAACGTGGTAACCCTGGCTATTTTGCATCGTTTCTCTCGGAGCTTTCAATTCCGCGAGACATGCAAAAACGCGCCAGTTGGTGACTTTTCGAAAACGCGCCAAGTAAGGTCCCAAAGCATTGTCACCGGGAAAAAGACAGGGTTGCCAGAGAATTGAAACAAAAAATACTACGCCTCCTCTAAAAAAATATTACAAAATACTACTGTTTCCAAACGTTGCCAAAATCAATGTTGCTGAAATGCGAAATCTGTGAAAATGAAAAAAAAAAAAAAAAATCCGCCAAATCTTTTAATTAAGTCATTAGTATATTGGAAACAGGGTTGCCAGAAAAATACTACGCTCCTTATTTGGGCCGAAAAAATACTACCGTAGTATCAAAAATACTACGTCTGGCAACGCTGGAAAAATAACGAAACAAAAATAAGTATGAACACGTATCCATGGTAACAACATGAAAAGTTGATTTCCGTTGATAAAATAATTCATTTGATCTCTCTTTTCAAACAAATTTTACTCTCGAGCAAAACCATTTTAGAATCGTTTGGCTTGCTTTACTGAAGGTAAGCCTTGAATTTCGGGATTCTAAAAACAATTGTTACAGCTCTCCTGATGATCGTAGAAACTTCGAAAAAACTTCATTTTATGCAGAAAATTTCAAGCTTTCGAATGACATAAGACTTGAAAATGTGTGTGAAATATTTCTTCCCTATTTTATCGAATTTCCGCTAAGAATTCGAATAGAAAAAGAACGAAATGGAATTTTCGAAAAATCGCTTCGAGGTGCAAAACTACATGCTACAAACTAATTTTGTACCAAGTGGCATGAAAATCGACCGAACGGTTTTGGCGCTACGCGCGTAACAGACAGACAGACAGACAGAAAGAAGGACAGACAGACCCACCTTCAGCTTTATTATTAGTAGAGAGTAGAGATAGAGAGTAGAGATTCAACTTTTATTCCTTAAAAGTATGATATAAAAATAATAAAATTATAGTTTAAAAAACTAAAAAATACGCTTTTAGAGTTAATTAAACTATAAAGAGCTTTAAACCATGTCGTATTATAAGTTTACATGCACCTTATGACACATCAACATTGTAATATAATTTAGCCTTTTGTATTAATAATAGTACTAAACATACTACTTTTATATTTGTAAAGAACGTGAATTTTATCTTTTATTCAGAGTTACGTACATACAAACAAACAAACCCACATGTGAAACTTATTAAAACGTATTAATAAGCCGAAAGAGAAAGTAAGAAAATGTTTGTTGCTTACAGAAACCAACAAAAATTTTACCAAAGTTTAAAAGAAGAAACAAGTTTTCTTTCCTAGTTTTAAAAACAAAAACATACATTTTTCGAAATGAAACATTTTAGAAAGAAGGTTGCAATTCCGCAATTTATACGATATTTTTATAAATTACCTAGTTTTAATTCTTTAAAAACTTGAGAAAAGAAAAACAGACGATTTTTTTCAACAGTTAAAATCTCTACTAATAATAAAGCTGAGGTGGGTATTAGGGTGGAACGAAAAAAATAAAGTTTGGATTTTCAATTAGCCTTAGTGCGGAAAAGTTGCCTTTTCATGTAAATAAGGTATAAATAAAATATGAAAAATATTGAAGCACGTCTTGAGGTGCCGCAAGTAGGATAAAGTATTGTAAAAATACAATTTTTGCTCTATTTTCAAGTTTTTTTCAAAAATTGTTATACTTATCCTTTTTTCTTTAAATGAGGCCAAAAAAGTAACTATTACGCCAAAAAGGCCACATAATATTCTTTTTTAATGTTTGGATGATTTCTTGAGGTGCCACAAAAAGATGAAGTTTTGCAAAAACGCACTTTTTGCTGAGCATCTGGGAGCATAAGACGTAGCAGTAGCGGATGTTTAGAGGGGGCGTTAATGGGTAGCAGTGATATGTGTGAGTAGGGGCCAAGCTCAGATCAGATGTCAATACTTTTGCCGAATTCATTTTTGTTCTCGTCTATCATGTAACAGAGTAACGTAAAATATCGATAGTTGGTAAGCTATTTCAGCGTTGTGAGCTAAAACAGCTCAGTCTAAGCAAATGCAGACGAGACATCTATAAGAACGTGCTATTTTTGAACACTTTAGTGCTTTGAGTGAAGTTTTACTACCTACTTAGGAAGAATTCATGAAAGGTCACTGTTTTATTAGGCACAACCTCAAAAATTGGTCAAGTCAACCGGGAAAGGATCCTTGTGTGAGTGAAATATCTGAGACTTGAGTTTCTAAAATTGAACAAATTTGATCAAAAGTTTCTATTCTAGTTATTTCTTACCAAAGAATTTGAGCAACGATAAAAAATTAAAAGAAGAAAAAGAACTGATTCGATCCTCGTTAAATTTAGAGAAGAATCTAAACGTTTATTTCTTGTTGCTGCCTACAGGAGACTACAAGAAAAAAAAAACTTTGATACTTGCAGTTTGTATGAAAGAAAAGAAGGTGCCAGTCTTAGAACAAGAGTTTCTAAAGCAGTTGAAAACAACCTTCCTCTTTTAGAGAACATACATGACTTAAGTACAGATCAGAAATATTTATTAAGTGTATCGTTGTATCAAGTGGGACCTTACTAGATTTATCTTTAAAAAACCTGGAAAACTTGCTCACTTCAAGTGACTTACATTTGCAAAGACATACCTCGATTGTACAAATCAAACTGAAAACCTCAAGATGATCTGTCTCAGTACTTTCTTAAAGTGTATGCTCCTATGTGGATTAAAATGAAGTTAAAATCTTCTTGTACTTGTGCACCCTTTTACACTTATCTATTAAATATCTCAAATCTGTACTTAAGTTATATATATTCTCTAAAAAAGAAAGGTTGTTTTCAACTGCTTTAGAAACTCTTGTTCTAAGACTGGCACTTTCTTTTCTTTCATACAAACTGCAAGTATCAAAGTTTTTTTTCTTGTAGTCTCCTGTAGGCAGCAACAAGAAATAAACGTTTAGATTCTTCTCTAAATTTAACGAAGATCGAATCAGTTCTTTTTCTCCTTTTAATTTTTTATTGTTGCTCAAATTCTTTGGTAAGAAATAACTAGAATAGAAACTTTTGATCAAATTTGTTCAATTTTAGAAACTTAAGTCTCAGATATTTCACTCACACAAGGATCCTTTCCCGGTTGACTTGACCAATTTTTGAGGTTGTGCCTAATAAAACAGTGACCTTTCATGAACTTTTCCTAAGTAGGTAGTAAAACTTCACTCAAATCACTAAAGTGTCCAAAAATAGGACGTTCTTATAGATGTCTCGCCTGCACGCGCTTAGACTGAGCTGTTTTATCTCACAACGCTGAAATAGCTCACCAACTGTCGATATTTTACGTTACTCTGTTACATGATAGACGAGAACAAAAGTGAATTCGGCAAAGGTATTGACACCTGATCTGAGCTTGGCCCCTACTCACACATATCACTGCTACCGCCCCCTCTAAACATCCGCTACTGCTACGTCTTATGCTCCCAGATGCTCAGCAAAAAGTGCGTTTTTGCAAAACTTCATCTTTTTGTGGCACCTCAAGAAATCATCCAAACATTAAAAAAGAATATTATGTGGCCTTTTTGGCGTAATAGTTACTTTTTTGACCTCATTTAAAGAAAAAAGATAAGTATAACAATTTTTGAAAAAAACTTGAAAATAGAGCAAAAATTGCATTTTTACAATATTTTATCCTACTTGCGGCACCTCAAGACGTGCTTCAATATTTTTCATATTTTATTTATACCTTATTTACATGAAAAGGCAACTTTTCCGCACTAAGGCTAATTGAAAATCAAAACTTTATTTTTTTCGTTCCACCCTAGTGGGTCTTTCTTTCTTTCTTTCTTTATTTCCTTCTTTCTCTGTCTGTCTGTGACCCGCGCAACGCCAAAACCGGCATAAAATTGGGAATCCTTCCATATTCTGAAAAACAGTTCTGACTTAGGCAGGGATTCAAATGAAATAGCACTGCGATCGCTTCGAATTGCAATCGCTACTGGAAGTGAATTACATTATCATCACCTTAAATTGGCATGACGTCACTACGGGTGGAGCCAATAAGAGCTCACAAGCACTTAGCGATCTCCTCTTATTCGCCAAGTAGGCTGTGACGTTTTATCTAGCTCGTTTTTCATAGGCAAACGTCACGCTGACGTCACGATGTTTTTATCAAGAAACGTTCTAATGTAATTCATTTCCAGTCACGATTGTAATTTGCGATTGCCTGTTTCACTTGAATCCCTGCCTTAGTTATAATTATTTTATCACAACGACAATTAACTTTTCATGTTGTTACCATGGTTACGTTTTTATACCTTTCTTTGTTTCGCTCTTTTTCCCTTAGAAATTTTCACAATGTATTTGTTTTTGTAGCAATCCAAACTCCTAGCCTCATTAAAATGCGTAAAATGAACTATTTTAACTGTTGTGAAAAAATTCCGGAATTCTATAAACAATTATTACAGATTTTCTAATGCTTGTAGAACCTTCGAACTGACATCATTTTTAGCAGAAAATTTCAAGCATTCGAATAACATACAACTTGAAAATGTGTATGAAATATTTCTTCCACCTTTTATAAAATTTGTATGAAAAATGAGCTAAGAATTAGAATAGAAAAAGAACGAAATAGAAATTTAAAAAAAAAACGCTTCGTAGTGCACACTCCCATGCTACAAACTAATTTTGTGCCAAATTTTATGAAAAACGGTTTTGGCGCTACGCGCGTCACAGACAGACAGATAGATAGAAAGAAGGAAGGAACGAAAGAAAGACCTACCTTCAGCTTTGTTATTAGTAGAGAAGAGACAATAAAACATAAAAGAAAACTATATTTAATTAAAATGAATGTATTGAACCGTTGGAACTAGAAACTTCAATAATTAACAATATATTCGATTTAATTTGATATTTCTTATGAAATAAATAAGTTAAATTACTAACGTTTACTTAATAATTACAGGAACTACTTAAGTTGCTTTAAAATAAAGCTAGTAATTTGTGGCTTTCTTTAAACATTTCAGTGTGGACACTTGACGGGGAAAAAAAAAAAGAAATGTGAATTTTTTTTAAGTCTACTTGGCCAGGAATATTTTTAGGTCATATTTTATTTTATTAGTCATGAAATTTCTGTTGTAGTGAAATCTGTTAATATGTTGACAAAATTGAACTCATTTTATTGATATTGATCAAATTTATAAATAACTAGCGGTCCCCGCACAGCTTTGCCCGTGGCATAAAATTAAAATGTCATTTGGTAATAAATTGATATCGCAGAAATAATACTCAATTTTAGTCATACTTCAACTGTGAATCGTCTTAAAAGTATGACATAAAAATAAACCAAAAGACAAAAAAAAAAAAAAAAGAACAATTTTGTTGCTTACTGAAACCAACAGAAATCTTACCACAGTTTAAAAGAAGATGGTTTTCTTTCCGAGATTCAAAAACAAAATTTTTCGAAATGAAATATTTTCGAAGGAACGTTGCAATTCCGCAATTTATGCGGTATTTTTTATAATTTACCTAGTTTTAACTCTTAACAAGAAGTTCTGTCAAGAACTAAACGAGCCTACTTTCCCGTACATCGACATCGGCATTAGCATCTGATCAATATTCTCTTGATTATCTGAAACTAAAAAATATATCAAACATATCTTTATAGCACTTAAAGCTGATTTCTGAAAGCAAAATATACCCCTTTCATCAGATAAAATACACACGTAAAAAGTAAATAAACGAGTCAATAAAGTTTTGTCGCACCTTTTAAAGAATGTAACTGTTATAGTTCTTCCGTAGAAAAATTCCACAATCATTTTCAAAAGAAAAAAAAAATAAATAAATAAAATAAAAGTACAAAGAACTTCAAAACACATTTTATCAAAGAAAGAAAAAAAAGTCGTTCGTTAATAAAATGTCTTTAATTTCATTTTTAATCCGTTGCCAGTTGTTAAATATAAATAAGGAATAAAATGCTCTCGTGAATGAAAAATTGTTGTTGACAAAAAAAAATCGTCTGATAAAAAGAAAAAATTATAAATTAAACAAAACAAATAAATAAATAAACAAAAAATCGTCTGCCCAGTCAGTCATTTTTTCTGAGCCTGCATTTCCGCCATGCTTGCGGAGTCGGAGTCGGAATCAGAGTCCTCACAGAAGATTATTCAGAAAAGTACTTTACAATACATTATTTATCAAAACCATTTTCTTACAAAGTTAGTTTGAAGGAAATCCGCCTTGAAGTTCAGAATCAACATTCAATTTAAATTTCTCCGTAGGCGCTCATGTTAAAATTTTTTCTGAACGGTTCATCATTGAACGAAAAATGGTTCAAATTGAAAAGTGAAATATAGGAATGAGCCTCTCCGAGATCTTTCGAACAAAAAAAAGTTTATTCAATTCGGACGGTTCACTTAAAAGTTATTAGGTGGGGAAAGGTTGTTTGAACGGTTCAATGTTGAACGAAAAAAATGTTCAAATTGAAAATTTAAATACGGTAATGAAGCATCCTTGCCGAGATCTTTTGAACAAAAAAAAGTTTGTTTAAATCGGACTGTTCATTCAAAAGTTATTAGGTGTGAGGGCTTGTTTGAACGGTTCAATGTTGAACGAAAAATTGTTCAAATCGGAAATTTAAAAATGGGGATGAAGTATCCTTGCCGAGATCTTTCGAACAAAAAAAAGTTTGTTTAAATCGGACGGTTCACTCAAAAGTTATTAGGGGTGAGAGCTTGTTTGAACGGTTCAATGTTGAACGAAAAATTGTTCAAATCGAAAATGTAGATACGGGAATGAAGTATCCTTGAAAAGATTTTTCGAACAAAAAAAAGTTTGTTCAAATCGGACTGTTCACTCAAAAGTTAGTATCGCGGGACCGGTTGTTTGAACGGCTCAAAGTTGAACCAAAAATTGTTCAAATGAAAAAATCAAATATGGGAATGAGCTGTACTCGCCGAGATCTTTCCAACAAAAAAAAGTTCATCCAAATCGGAATGTTCATTCAAAAGTTATTAGGGGGGGACAGACAGACCGACAGACCGACCGACCGACCGACCGACAGACCGACACACAAATTCCCCATCTCAATACCCTACTTTCAAATTTTTAATTTTTCGATATTTATTTCATTTTTTTGTTTCTTTTTGACTTTTTTTTACTTGGCGATATTTTTTGGACTTGGCGATATTTTTTGGACTTGGCGACATTTTTTAGATGCATTAAGCCAATTTTAATGCTTTTTTCGTCTCTTTTATTTTTAACGGGAAAGTAGGCTAAAAACCGAGAAAAGAAAAGCAGACGATTTTTTTTTAACAGTTAAAATATTTCATTTCACTCATTTTAATGAGGCTTGGGCTTGAAGTTTGGATTGCTGTAAAAACAAACACATTTTAAAAATTTTAAGGGAAAAAGAACGAAACAAGTTTCGATTTCATTTGTTACTTAAAAGAAAAGCTTACTTTTAATTTAATTCTTTTTGGAATAAACATTTCCAAATTAAACGTACTAAATATTTTATTTAAAATACAAATACCGAATGATAAGTAAGGCAAAAAGTATGTGCAGGACTCTAGAAAATTCAACTTTAAAAACTCAAAAGTTTTAAATTAAGTATATTTCAATGTCTATTAAAAAAATTACCGACTAGTAGAAGTAAAAATATTGTTACAAATCTTGTAAATAGTTGTTGTTTTTCCTGCCTTGCATCATTTTCATTAGTTTTGGTTTTATCTGCCGACATGTTGCAAAAGTATCTGAAGCTATCACTTTTATCACTTGTATACCGGCCCTGTAACACTTTGTAGTTTTTACACTTGCCCTAACTTTAATAAGCGTGAAGACATTTTCGCGTGGTTTTCTTCTTATCAGTAGAATTTGTGAATGGATTGTTCAAAGTTATGAATGAACAGAATGCTCCGGATTTTTCTAGAATATTGTCGTAATTTCTTTCCGTGTATAAATAGCCTTGAACACAGTTTTTAGTCAGTCAGTTGTTTTCAGATTTGATCTGGTGACTCGTTTTTATTCGCTTGGGCGGATGTTTGTTTTGCTTTTGTAATTTCTTAATTACTGTTCACGTTAGATACGTGGTGCTGAGTTACTGTTGAGAGTACAGTGTACTGTTTTGCTACCTAATTGCTGGATGTTTAGCAATTGTTTCCCGCTTTATTGTAAATGGTGTACATACTTGTAAATAAATTTATAGTTACTTCCTCAAGATTGGACTGCTCATTTAAAGAAAGTTGAAGGTGCTACGGACTCGTTACAATATTGTTCATTTTACTCGGTAGTTATACTGGCTATTACTGTAATGCTGTTGATGCTCTGCTATAATGACGTTGCAGATTAGTTTTTAGAGTATGAATAAATAATTGAAGAAAAAAAACGCCAGTTTGAACTCTCTGTGTCAAAAACGTTTTTTAATACAGTTGATTTAAGATGTCAAAATGTTTTCTTATTTTCGAAAAATTCGAATAGAAGTATGCAGGGGTAAAAAAGAGAAAAAGAAACAAACGGAGAAGAAAGGAAAAAGGGGAAACCTGTTTAAAACTTTTTACAGATGGGTATCTATGAAAAAAAATAGGGTATACCGACCAGTGAATGAC
>JAXGGA010016352.1:0-26849 GCA_038373865.1 Uloborus plumipes | reverse complement strand
CTTTTAGAGTTAATCAAACTATAAAGCTTTAAACCATTTCAAATTATAAGTTTACATATAGCTTATAATACATCAACATGTAATATAGTTTAGCCTTTAGTACTAATAATAGCATTCAATAACATCAACATGTTCTAACATAGTTTAGCCTTTAGTATTAACAATAGTATTGAATATATCACTTTTATTTTTTTAAAGAACGTGAATTTTATCTTTTATTCCGAGTTACATACATACTGACAAACCCACATGTGAAACTAGTAAAAGCGTATTAAAAACAAAACCGCCATTAAAAAACAACTGGGAGCTAAACAGAAAAAAATAATACATAATATTTACATACAGCTTCATACCCATACCTAATTATTAAATTTGTTTAACTTTTTCACTACAAAAATCCATTGAACAAAACACTCACTCATAAGGTGAATAATATTTTTTATCCCTAAACGATAAACTGTTTTAATACCTACCTCATTATATGTTAGTTTCTGAATATTTAATTGCATTTTGCAGTCGCATTCTATACACTACCTAACCTAACTAGGTTTAATTTTAAAGAAGTTTTAATTTTAAAATAAGTTTCTAATTAAATTAATTTTAAAGGATTCTGTGGGTAGTCAGTTAAGTTAGGTAACATACTTATAGAAGGCCTAGACTACAAAAGGGGATTAAGAAACTGTATATAATTAGTTAGGTATTGAAATTGTTTATAGTTTAGTGATTAAAATTAGCCCTTTTTTTGGAGTGAGTGTTTTATTTAGTGGATTTTTGTACTGGATTGTAGACATTTTGGAAAATATTTTATAACTTTCGATTATTTGAAAATGTTTCATTGTTGTAAAAAATGGTAGTTTTGCATGTTTAGAAGATACCTGAAAAATCAAGAAAAAAATTAATGTTTAAGAGTAATATAGTGCTTTTTAAAAGGCTTTACTCAATGATACCGGGAAAAAAGAAAAAAAATGAGAGCATTTTTTTTTTTTTAATTTTTTTTCATCACCCCAAAAAAAACTGAAGTTTTATAATTTTTTGGTTTTTCTGGCTTGTTCCTGGATCAGAAGGTATTATTCGATTTCAATATATTTTTCAAAATTTCAGAAGGCTTCACCAAACGTAACTTTTCTGTCTAAGAGCATTAAAATAAAACATTAAAACAAAAATTTTAAAAAATCGCTAAAAACACATGAAAATGTTCATTTTTTCAAAATTTCAGGCTCGTTGCGGGAACGGAAGATATTATCCGATTTCAAAAATTTTTGTTTTGTTTTGTAACTCTTCACCAATCGCAACTTTTCCGCACTATTACGATTCGAAAATAAAAACTTCGTTTTTTTCGCTCCACCCTATTGTTTAAACTTAACACAGGCTAGGTCAAATTTTTCTCCGACAATAAGCGATTTTTAAAAACAGGAACATCTTACTCCGGAAGTTATGCAGCATTATAGCCATTAACAATGGTTAACTTTTCGCTTTTTTTTTTTTACAATTGAAATTTGGACTCTGTTGTAAAAAAATTATTGAACAAGAAAAATTATCACTTATCACATTTAATGTATTAATTTTCTAGTACAAATTAAATGATATTTTTCTTTATACACGTGAGCATGCCAAACAAACAAACAAACAGAAAGAAAAAAACATATTTTGAGGAAGTTATCTTCCCAAAGAGCAAAACCTACGCTCGAAATAAAACTCTAATTCAAATCTAGAGAGCCATTTAAAATCGCAATTCTCTTCCAAAGTTTTGGCAGGCAGAGGAAAACTTAAAAGGCGCAAAAGCAAAAGCTCTTCCAATATCGAGAGGAATAAAAGTTTCCGAAATCTTCCCTGTGTTCGGGTGATCCAGTGCAGAGTCCATCCATGATTAAGTGCTCTGGATGGGAAGGCAAAGGTGTTATGGAGGAGTATCTTCTGTGCCCGCAGATAGGATGAGGCATAGGGATAAAGGGAACAAATGCAAAACATATGATAGGGCACGGCTGCGAGATGAAATGAGGATGTTTGTAGTAATGGGGGCCTTGGTGTTTTCCATTTCTTTGAAACCTACATTGTAATCCGTCAGAAGTTAGTCGTCAATTTCAACTTTAACAGAATTCTTTGAGTACAACATTTTTATTTTTTTTTTGTAAGTTATTATGTTTGCGTTTCAAATAATGAGTATATATGTTACTGTGTATAGTATATTAACTTGTTCTGGCAGTAGGACTTCTTATAATACGAATCAGCAACAATGCAGTATTTAAATGATTGAAATTTTCTAATTATCCTTCCTTCGTTCCGTCTCCTAATTTGTCCATTTCTGGGTTGTATGGCCAAATTTGTTTTGACTTCCATGTCTTGTTATCAGGCTTGGAGTAATCGCCGATTACGTAAGCGTAATCCGCATAATCGATTACATTTTTTTTTTTTTTTTGTAATCTTAAATCATAATTTGGAAACAGGACACTTGTAATCGCGTAAATGTAATTTTAATAAGTATTTCTTGTGTAATCGAAATTTTAATCCTTCTTTCAATAATCGTAATTTAGCCTTGTAATTGTGTAATCTGACTTTTTTCAAAACATTTTCACAGATATTTTAATCTTAGTTTATGCTTCATATTTTAATGCTCATATTATTTTAAATCAATAAATATATAAAAGAAGTAAAAGTTGTGTATTTAGAGATTTAAAAAAGTTATGTTTAAAAAATGTTTAGTTTTAATTGAGAATTTTATAAAAATTTCCTTTGAGAATTTTATTTTAAAAAATTTCATAATTCCAATATTGATTACATATAGACAATTTATTAAATTTCCAATTTATATTTTTCGTGATGGGTAAATTTTTATCAAAATATATAAATGGTTAATTTAAGAGTATAATAAAAAAAAATTACTTCCGGTACAATATTGTATGATATTTTAAAGGTTTAAATTTTACATGATTCGTTTTCCTTCTGCATAACTAATAAGGTGCACTGAAGCTTGACACCCCTCCTAAAAAAAATTTCTGGATACCCCTTTGTGTGTGTGTGTATATATATATATATATATATATATATAAAATACAGAATACAGAAAAACATATAATTAAAAAAGGGGGGAAGTTAAAATCCGAAAAGACATAAAAATACATGGAAATACATGAACATCAAAGCCTGTACTGAACTGTCAGCGCAAAACCGCTAGAAACAAAACAGCACATTAATATTGAAACAGGCAAATAAAATGAAAAGATGAAAACCAAAATACAAAAGCGAACCAAAGTGCAGCATTTCATCAGGGGGAAGACAATATATATAATATATATATATATATATATAATATATATATATATATATATATATATATATATATATATATATATATATATATATATATACTATATATATATATATAATATATATATATATATATATATATATATATATATATACACTATATATATATATATATATATATATATATATATATATATAGTATATATATATATATATATATTCTCCGAAAGCTGTAATCGCGTAATCGAAATCATAATCGGCATATAATAATCGAAATCGATTACACTTTTTACGTAATCTAATCGCTGCTGTAATCGTAATTGCGATTTGGCAGAGGAATGTAATTGTAATCGATTACATTTTCTCGTAATTGACTCCAAGCCTGCTTGTTATCATAAGTACCACGATTTTAACTTGACGGTTATGTCCTCATTATGACGTCCTCATACTTGATCAATATGCCTCTTCCACATCACACCAATCTCTTTTATTTTGCACAAATATACACGGTTACCTATTTTATCTAGAACCACTGCTTCGATCCATTTGTCTTTGGTCATGATGATTTTACAGTTGTGCAGAAAGAATCGGCTAAAGACCAATTTTTTCAATGAAAGTCGACATGTTACAATTTTCGTGTTTCATGGTAATATGTACATCAATCTATACTTACATATATCAATGGGTGTTTATGTGTCCTTATACACATCCATAATGTACGACGGATCTTCACTAAATTTGGCACGAAGGTTTTTTGGTGCTCAGAAATTCATAGGGGGACTTTCGCCGGAAAAATCGACTTAGTGGAATGTTTAAGACTATTTATAGCAATTACTGAATTTTTGGAACTTAAAAGGAACCCAAAGAGAACTGAATTTAAATTCTGAATCATAAAATAGCTCTTTTCTGCACGTTGGGGAGAAATTCAACACTATTTTGTTTTTAATCTAAGCCTTATTGTTGACGCAACTTTTACCTTCCATCAGGTCCGTCATTTCGAATGAAAGGGGGGGGGGGGAGAGATACTTAATTTAAATTTTATCAAAAAATTCATAAAACACACCAAAACACGTAAATGCAAAAGTCCTGCCTTCCATGTAGACTGTGAAATCCTGGCAAGGCAGCTTGAAAATTAAAAAGTGACCCGTTTCTTAAAGCTAAGGAGGGTTCATTAGCTCGCAATGGGAATGCAGAAATTCTGTAAAAGTCGTTTCTCTGCTCGCAGTGTTTTAATGCAGAGAAAGCAACCAGTCTTTGTCACGTTGTCATTTTATGGGTTGAAATGTGATCTTTCGGGGAAATTGTGTTGCTCAGCGGAAATTGGTGATCAGAAGCATACGTCAAATAACCAATTACTCTGGCTTAACAAGGGGGGGGGGGTGAAATTGAATCATTTATTAGCCACTGGCGAATGCTTTTTTCTGACCGAGTGTAACGTGAATCAGATTTTTTTTTTTTTTTTCATATATACATTTTGTGTCGGCATGCAAACCGAACCTGCCATGCTTGTCTGTACAACGCAAATTAGCGGCATTGAATCCATACGAGTTCATAAAAGATAAGGATTCAATGAATTGTTAACAAAAGTGAAACTGACATTGGCGTTTTTAACTAGGACACTAAAATTTCGAGTAATTTGATACAGATTTTTTTTTCCGATTAAGGGCATTTCTTAAAATATTTCAGTGTTTGTTTATTTTTCTTGTGTTAGTTCAGCTTTCTGTATTTATTTTTATATTTATATTTATTGTTGCCATTATCAACATCATTATCATTTATTTATTTATTGTACTGGTATTGAGAATTATTTATTAGAAATTTTTCTTATGTTATTGTCCTTTGCAATGTAACTCTAATATTTTAAGCTTTAATAGAATTGTATCTCAATTTCTCCCAAGAGGCCGCCCATAAAGGGTGTCACAATTTAAGGGGGGGGGGGGCTTAATAAAAATGTGACAGTTTGTGATAACAGAGAGAGTGAGCAACAAAAATGTGACATCACTCATTTTTACAACAACATTCTTATGAAAAACAACGTGTCGTGAACGCATATAGGGAAGGATAAGTCGAAGTGTGGACTCTTTGACACGGGGGAAGGTTCAAACTTACGTATCATTTATAGACAGTTTCTTAAATACTATTTCAATATATCTGTAAACTCAGGGAAAAGAAGTAACTTTGGATTGAAATATTTGTGCAAAAACAAGGAACTTTTATTTGCAGTTCAAGTTAGGAATCAGCTCACTCAAGTTAGTCATGGCTGGAGCACTGATACCTGTCAGTGAAGGAATTCTGTAAAAGTAGTTTTCCTGCTCTCGCAGTGTTAATGCAAAGAAAGCAACTTGTCTTTATTACATTGTTATACAGTAACCCCTCGTTATATCGCGCTTTTCGGGGGACAAGAAAAAAGCGCGATATATCCGAAAGCGCGATATAACCGAGGTCATTAAAAATAGTTTTCTATCCTGCATACAAGTAAATTATACGTGCACATACATAAAAATTCATTTATTCGAATATTGGATTTTAGGGCGTGTGTTTTCTTGACACTAACCAGATGCGTTTCACTCATTGTATCAATACAAAAGAAAATGTTCAGTAGTTTCCAAACTGTCTCTGCAATATTAGTAGGGGGGCTACGGGAAAAGAAACTGCATTTTGTGATAAAAGCATGAAACTTGGTAGGTTTGTAGACAATGTATAAAAAAACATTTTTAGAAGGGGAGTTAATCGGAAATTCCCCGGAAACCCCTCTTAGCAGCCATTTTTGGTCCAAAACTAGAAATAGCGCATTTTTGTAATTATTATTATTATTTTCTTCTTAAATCATTGGCTATGTCATTACATAGGTGTTTATTGTATTTTTTATCGTTTAAAGCTCCACTTAGAGAATTTTAAAAAGCACAACCCAAAAATGCTTTTTTTTTAGCAAATCGATATTTTTTAAGAATTAATTCATGAAAGTGAATTACCTCCCCCCATAAATGCATTAACGGTTAAAGAATGTAAATATACATTAAATAAATGTTAAAAAAAATAGGGTGCCGGTTATCCGGATCCTAATTGACCGAACCGTCCAATTATCTGGTCATGATACCTCTCATTTTTATGACTAAGCACACATCATCGAAAATGTTTCCCAAGGGTACAAAAGCATAAGAACTTGAGGGAAAAGTTATTGTCAAGATAGCATGATTCTACCAAAATAAAATTTAAAGTTTCAATTTCAGAAATTTTAAAGTTTTAGTTTTAAAGTTATTTTTTTTTTCTAATTTTTATTATTGTTGCCGTTGCTGATTTTTTTTCTTCAAATATGGTAGTTCATTAGGTGACGAATATTTTCCAGTGTGTTTATCATTGGTAACATGTGTCATTGTTCATATGTTCCCGTAAATGCTATTTATATGGATCGAGATTAGGAAAGATGCTCATATTTTTATAAGTTACGGTTTCTCATAGTCTTATGGTTTTACATGTTCAAAAGTATTGTTTTAAATGCATTTATTTTAATTTTGCTTAAGTGTTAAAGTTTAAATGGTAAACTTCAATGGTTAAAAATTTAAATGGCATGGTTAAAGCTTTAATGGTTCAAAAGTTTAAATGGCAACCAAGGGTTATGTTTGGTGAAAACAACCACAGGAAATGTTGCTTTTACCAAAATTATTACTACAGATATTTACTGGATTAAACTTATTTTCTGTTCGAAATTAACTCCAAAAAAATCTATTGTGCCCTGAAGCAACTTTAAATATATCAGTCTAAATATATCAGTAATCATCTTAAATATATCAGTCAGCAAAAATTAGGTAATTATCAGACTTCGTAAATGTAGGTAGATTTAAATTTGAAGAATTATTTGTATCGGAAAAATTTAATGAAAAGAGGGATAAGTGGCATAACTCTTGTATCTTGTGGTATAACAGTGCAAAAGAGCTGAAGAAAGAAAAAGAAAGGAAAACTTTGAAGAGTGCCACGTAAGTAAACACTTTATAGAGGCTTCAGTTCAGCAGAAGAGAAAGAAATGTACTTCATCCTTTCCAGATTTGTGTTTCTTTTCTGATAAGCCTGGTGAAAATAGACAGGAGTTACCATCTAGTTCTGACGAAATCAGTTGACAGAAAATACGAAATTGCGTGTTAGTAAAAGCAGACAGTACCCTCACTGCTGAGTTGGCGCAAGATGACATAATAGCTCAAGAATGGAAGTACCATCGTACTTGCATTCGTAAAACTTTACTTGTAAAACTTTATCACTCATGAAGGACAGCAAATGATTGTTCTGAGGAAAATATTTATTCACGAATTGAATTAATTGCCCTACACCGAGTAATTTCTTACTTGCAAAATCTTAGAGTTAACAAAGGTGATAAGTATCCAATTTTCAGAATATTCGTTCGACTAAAATATTATTCTGAAGGAATAGAAGACTTATGCTACAACACAATTTATCAATCGAAAATAAATTTGCTACTGATGTTGACAATACCGGGCTTAGAGCAAAGATATTATCACACTTCGAACATGGACATATGCATGCAGAGAAATCAGGCTTTGAATATGTTTTAGTTTGTAAAGGTAAGTGAATCAATATTTTAAAGTCAACTGTCAGCGTCGAAGGCGGATTTTGAAGAGTCAGCAAGAAGCTGTTGATCCTCTTCTTCCGTCCTTTTAAATAACTTGTTATTATGGTACTTGCAATATTCATGGTCTTCCTTCTCAACCATTACTTGCAATTTGTCAGTTGTATTTAATATGCATATATATATACTTCAAACAAATTAACAAAGCAAACTATCAAGCATCAAGTAAACAAGGAACAACCAATACCTGTTTATTTGGCCATGAAAGTATACGAACAGACTGGAAGAAAAAGTCTTGTTGATATAAATGCATATTTTGGAACTTTTCATTTCTTACCCAAGGCTTCTAAAGATTTCTACTGGACTCTGCAAAGCATCAGTTAAACAAATTGATAAATCTGTACCTCAGAACCAGACTAACGTAAGTCCATTTTCGTCATTTTTCAGTAGAGGGGGAAAAACGATTGTCGAATACATCGTTTTTCCCCTCTACTGAAAAATGACGAAAATGGACTTACGTTAGTCTGGTTCTGAGGTACAGAAATATAAAACTACATTTCTCTCACATTTCAGGATCTTTGTTTTTACACCGGCCGCGCACGATAATTTTTATTATAACTCTAGTAGTACAGCAAATAAGGACTCTTTCCATATAACAAGCACTTCAATGTTTCAGCATGCGCCATTTCAGCAGCAAGGCTCAAAAATTCCTCTTGTATTTCCCGAAATACCATCTTCTAAAAAGGTCGCTCTGTTACCACATCAGGTATATCATTATTTGCAAATCCAGCATATCTTTCAGTGAAGGAACCACCACAATCTAATTTTGATGGATTAAATAAGTCAGAAATGCTTTTCATAGAAACTAAATTAACAAATGAATTCTTGAAAGAGGTGAAATGTCTTAAGCGAATTTACGTCATGCAAGTGTAAAACAAACTGCTCTCAAAAACTTGTTGGTGCTTCAAAAATGGACTGTGTGTACCAATATGTAAATTCTGCAGTGGAAAATGTTGTATATCTATGTAAATTACTAGCCAGTTCAATTACGTAAAATCAGCTTGTATATATAGCCATTACACATAATCATTGTATATAATTACCTGCTCAGATTGATATTGAAATTCAGTTGTTTCTTTTGTTATAAAGGGTTACTTTTCAATAACAGCACAATATTATAAGTAGTAGAGATGTTGCTTAATTAACACAGCACTAAACTTTTTATTACAGCAATTATTTTTTTCTTCTCTCATCTTTTAGAATTAGAGAACAAACTCCTCAAATCGTTTAATGAGAAAAAAAACTTGAAATTTGTTTTAAAGCTTTTTCTTTAGAATTTCGCAGATGTATAAAAATATGTATCCTCCCCCTCCCCCTATTTTATAGGTGCAAGCTTAACTTATAATCCTGCTGAATGTGAGTGAAATTTCCATGACATTGCGCATTTTTTTTTCAAAATGTTTGAAGTTTTTTTATTACTTTTTTCGTCCATAAAGAAAACTGGTTTTATTTTAATTAATCAAAGATTCATTCTTAAGTAACAATTCAAACTGTTTTTTTTTTTTTTTTTTTTTTTTTTAAGTTTTGAAAAAGTACTAGCTTTGCTTATGATTTTTAATTTCTGTTTTTATTTTCAGTTTTGCAATACATTTTTATGAGTAAGTTTTAAAAAATATGCTCGGGTTTTCCAAAGTTTCGGATTTTTAGAGTTCGGATTGCTGGGATTTTAATGCAACTCAATTGTTTTTCTTTAATATAGTGCTTTCAAATACATAGTTGGACACTAGGGTGGAGCGAAAAAAATAAATTTTTGATTTTCGTAAACGGGTACCTTTCATTTACTGTGAATGAGGATAAGTAACAATTCTGTAAAATATTTCACTTTTGCGACGTCATCTTTAGTCTGCGCATTTGGCCTAAAGTTTTGAAATTTTTGATTTTTATTGGATTTTTCAAATTTTTTTTAAAAATATTGCAAATGATAAAACTAGTGACGGGTGGTTATTAAATGGAAGAAAAAGGTTTGAAATATACAAAGAATTTTTTAAAACCATTTTAGATTATTATTTCAGTTCGTGCATTGCGCTCAAAGTTCATCAAATTTCCCAAAATTTCTGATATTTTCGACATTTTTTAACTCAGTATTTCCTCTCAATACTCACTTTAAGTGTCTTCAAACTTGTTTTTATTCATTTTGTTATTACTTTGAACCCTGCAACTCTTCGCTAGCTCATGTGGAACTACCCAGGACTCACCACGAGGAGGTGACCGCACTTCTAGTCCTACATGTGAACCCTTCCTTCCAACCAATGCAATCACGTATTTACACTTGTTAGATACGTCTTTCACAGTTAAATTATTCCTTTGTGTCGTAAATTGATCAAATATTTCTGTCAGATATCCTCGTTTTTACTAAACTTTTTCTTTTCCTGTGATTACATACCAATTTTGAAGAGCTTTTGTGACCTATTCGACAGCTCTTTCAACTGATTGAGTCTTGAATGGCAGTTTAAAAAGAGCGCATTCAGAAATCATATTTAAATTCTCAGCTTCCATAATCTTTGTAAATATTGTGTTGTTAAATTACCTGTAAAAGGTAGCTTTGTTATTTCCACATCATGGCAAGAAATCATATCGATGCATACTGACTTTTGATTTATGTATGTAATGTATGAAAATAGATTTTTGTCTATTTTTTGGGATCTGAAGCGTTCTCACTTGTTTGCTTGTTTGTTTTCTAGATTGAGCGTTTATAATACGATTTAAAACAAGTTTCTTTACATGCTCTCTTTTATGAACTAACCAGATTATTTCCCGGCGTTGTCAGGGTGCTTATTAATACAACATAGCTCTAAAAAACATTTGAATGAATTCTATCCACATGGGAATATAAACACTTATTTCATGCTAAAAAGAAATAGTTGAGCCTAAAATGGATAATTCATTGTTGATCGTAATCTTTGTAGGAAAATACTCCTATTTAAATGTGTTACATTTTATCAATTTGTGTGCTTAAAGTCTTATCTCTATTACTCTATCTATTCAAAATTATAAGAAAATGGCCATTTTGAGACAAAAGATTTGAATTTTGGGCTCTTTGGATTTTTTTTAAATATCAAAACCCCTGCCTATGTGATTTCTAATGCAGCAGGGAACCTCTATGCCAAATTTGTTGAAAATCCGACGAAAACTGGATTTATATAAGGAACAAACATTCACACATTTGATAACAGCATATTTCTTGGGTGCAATACATTGTTTTGAATAGATGTGAAAACAATTTTCTGCTTTTTTTAAAATCTCACACGCGAATTCATAGCTAAATTAGTAACGTCTGTGCTTCATCCTAAAAGAGCAAGGACACTTTTACCCGCGAAAGTTATGAACTCTTTTAAAAATTATAGTCTAAAGATTGTTTGCTGTAGTCAACTTATGACTAGGGAAAGCTTTCTTGGACTTCTGTTTCGCATTTTTTTTAATATTTTCCCAGTCAAAACTACCTTGCTCATCTCATGAAGTTACTGTTGCTCAGTACTTGAACCATTTTTATTGTCAAAATCAATCTGATCAATGACAAATTCTATAGGTTCATATTGAACTGATTTGAAAGTATAACATGTTTAGCTTCGTCTAACAGGCCCAAAAATCACTTTGGTCCACTGGTAGGTCCATCTAGCTTTTGCAAAAAATGCAGCAAATTAACCCTACACTGCATGGTGTTGCCAATTGGATACATGGAAAATTTGTCCTCCTTATGAATAGCAGAATGTAGTCATAAGACAACTCAATGCATAAAAAGCAAGTATTGGGTATATTTAAAGCAATTATCACCATTTATCCTCCATAAGTGGCAGCACTGGTCTGTTAAATGCTCTTAAATGAATCCATATGGATAGCTTTTAAAATCACTCAAACTACCAAGTTTTGAAATTATTTTTTACAATGAAATATTTTTCTTTGTCTTTTAAAAAAATAACATGAATAAAATAAACATTTATCTTTCGTTTAAGCTGCGTTTTACATCAAAATAATTATTTGGAAAAAATCTAGGACATAATACACATCTGTAGCCATTTGGCAACATTATGCAGTAAGCATCCAGAGAACACTTCGATTCATCTCTATAGTTCATGAAGTGTGTGCTTTGTTTATGTTTCGCGCTAACTTCTTTCTCTTTTTGGAAGGTATAATATAATCATGCGGACACAAAAGTGGTACTTTCGGCTGTTCTACCGTTTATAAGACCTCGCAATTATCAATGCGTAGTTGATGTTCAACAGAGTGAACAAACAAAAAATCAATAGGGAAAAGCCCTCAAAACGCGTTCATTTTAGATTTCAGTTAGCACAAACGTTGTGCTTACACGGACAAGTAAAGTCATTAATAATTTTAAAATATAGTTTTGAAAAAACTAAAAAATACGTTTTTACATTGGAATGCGCCGTGATCATCAGGGGATCTGATGATCACGGCGCATTCCAATGATTTTCAAAACTGCTGAATTTGATGATTTTCTGATTTTCAAAACTACTGAATATCCGCACTTAACCGCGCTTAAGTTTACATGCACTTATAATACATCAATATGCAATACAGTTTAGCCTTTGGTGTTAAAAATAATATTAAATATATTACTTTTATCTTTGCAAGGAACGTAAATTTTATCTTTTATTCAGAGTTACACACATACATACAAACAAACCCACATGTGAAATTAATAAAAGCGTATTGAAAAGAGACCATTAGCTACAGATGAACTAGTTACAAACCAAAAAAAGAAAAGAAAGAAAACTTGCGCCAGAGAGCCTCCAAAAAACATCAGATTTGACAGAATTGATCATCGGAAAGTAAAAGTACACATAAAAAATAATGCAAAAGGTCAAAATGTAAAGGATTACAAGAGTACAGTGCACCAAATGTTCAATTCCTCTATTTTTTTACAAAAAAGAACTAATTTCAAGACTATCATTTAAAATCATTTTTATCTGTTGAATGCATGGTGTAGCCATTTGGCAACAAAACTATTTTTAATTAGAAAGGGGTGAAAATTTAGAGTTAAATTTTTTAAAATATTTTTCCATGTTTTCTTATTACATTGACAAACACATATATTTTTTTCTACGAAAAATAAAAAATCATGCAGTGTAGGGTTAAGTTCATTCAAATGTAATTGGCAACTGTTCCATCTACCAAGGAACAGTTGCCAATGTTCCTTGGTAGAGAGGTCTACCAAGGAACCTCTCTACCAGGGGGTTCCTTGGTAGACCTACTAGGTCTACCAAGAGGTCTACCAAGTTTTTCTTCCAGTTTCCGTATTACACCTTTATTTTCCTGTCTTTGTAGTGCATAAATCAAAACCAATGCAAACAATTTCCTACTCAGAGAAACAATTTATTGTTTCTGACTTGTCTAAGAAATGTAAATGTATGCTCTCATCGGTTGGAAGCAAGGGGAGCGCGAGTGGCACCCAAAGTGCGGCCACTTCCTCGTGGTGAGTCCTGGGTAATTTCAATGAGCAAGCATAGAGTTGAGTAGTTCAAAGAAACAATAGAATGATTAAGAAAATATTTTGAAGGCACTTTTAGTAAATATTGAGAGGAAATATTGAATTATAAAATTTCTGCTAATATTGAAAATATCGGAAATTTCTGAAAATTTGATGAACTTTGGGCCTAATGCGCAGACTGAAATTATAATCTGAAATGATTTTAAAAAATTTCTTGTATATTTCAAACCTTTTTCTTCCATTTAATAACCACCCGTCACTAGTTTTATCATTTGCAATATTTTTTTAAAAAATTTGAAAAATCTAAAAAAAATCTAAAATTTCAAAACTTTAGGCCAAATGCGCAGACTAAAGATGACGTCGCAAAAGTGAAATATTTTACAGAATTGTTACTTATCCTCATTCACAGTAAATGAAAGGTACCCGTTTACGAAAATCAAAAATTCATTTTTTTCGCTCCACCCTATTGGACACCCTTAAACCGGCCCCTGAAAACAATTTGGAAGATTTTGATCAATTTCAGTTTTTCAGAAAAAAACGAATTTTTAATGAGTACTATTAAAATTAATCGGTTTTAAGCTATTTTGACGGCTTTCTAAACTTTGTTTAACATAATTAAACTCTAATAAGATGATAAAAAAGGTGTTTTTAGAAAAAGAAATAAGAAAAGCAATTTCGGAATTTTTGACCAAAAATGGCCGCCGGAGGGGTTTGGGTGGGGATTTCGGAATGGCTCCCTTTCTAAAAATGTTTATGAATACATTGTCTACATGCATACCAACTTTCATGCTTTTATCACAAAATGCAGTTTCCGGCTATATTTTGGACCATAGCCCCTCTACTATATGCAAGTTTGGGTGATAGGAATTTGCTGCTTCTTTTCAGCGAATTCAGAAGAATAGAAGAACCTTCGTTTTGTTCATTGATGACAAAATAAATGAGAAAGAGACCTTTTCTGAGCACCTTACATATTTTCTCAAAAATGGTTTCGAACTAAAAGTTTTTTTTTTATGGGAGACAAAAGAAAAGAGCGATATATCCGAATGAGCGATATACCGAGGCGCGATATAACGAGGGGCTACTGTATTATGGTTTGCAGAGCAATCTTTCGGGAAAATTGTGTTGTTCAGCACGCAAGTAATGAGAAGCATATGTTTAACAACCAATTAATTCGGATTGAGGAGAGGGTGAGAAATCGCATCATTTGTTAGCTACTGGCGAATGTTTTTTTTTTTTTTTTTCTGACTTCGTGAGTGCAATGTGAATCAGTTATTTTCTATGTATACATTTCGTGTCCCCAAGCAAACTACTTCTGGTTCGGCAGTATAACACGTATTGAATACATGCGAATTATTAAAGGAATGAGATAAATAAATTATAGAAACAACAAAGCGCAAACTAACATTGGGCTTTTTAATGAGAGACAATAAAATCTCGATTAATTTAATACAAAAGATTTTTTTCTGTTTAGGGAATTGCTTAAAATATTTTATAGGGATCATTTAAAAATTTATAAATATTTTTTTCATTTATTTCTTTATAGTTGCATGTTTGTTTATTGTTATCATCATCAGCATCATTTATCTATATTTCTTTATCTGAATTTATTTATATTCCATTTCCATTAAAATAAATAAAGGAATAACGCTTAAAGGAATACTGTCGGTTCCAAGAAATTTTATTCGATTAAACGGGGTATTTGATTAAGCGGGGAACATTTTTTACCGTTCCATTTTGACAACTTTTGTGTCAAAACGTAATAATAACAAAGAAATAGCTATATATAGAAAATTTTAATGTTATTGGTAAAAAGATTTTGAAATAATCGAAGTAAACAACAAAATAGTGTAATAATTGAATATAAATATTGTGCGCTCATATGAAAATCATAAAAGAATAACTTACAACTTGCGTTACAAAAAAAAATTGTGTTTCCTCCTTTCACTTTTATTTTTGAAACAGTCCACAATAGTGGTTTGCTTGCTCAAGGTCTTGCGGGAACACTTTTATTTGACATTTTTCTTTGCAAAAACTGTTGCTAAAGCTGACATATTATTCGATTATCCAGGGAAATTATTCGATTAAGCGGGGATATTTAACATTGTGTCTATGGGGAAATGTTCGGTTCCGGACGGTTTTATTCGTATAAGCGGGGTATTCGTTTATCCGTTACCCGATTAAGCGAGGACGACAGTGCCTCCAAAAAGTCTAGAAATAAATTCGGGTCTCTTAAAATCTCAAAAACGTGATTATTATTATTATATTACTATTATTATTACTATTATTATTATTTTTTACAGGTATTATTACAGTAGAGAACCAATTATCCGGGATGTTTGGGACCACAGCTATCCCGGATAACTGAATTTCCCGGTTTTCTGAATCGCTACGAAGCGATATTTGCCAACTATTTATAAAACCCAAGTTACTATAACAAATAGTAATGCATCTTAAAATCTGAAGAGAAAACGATCCAGAAGTGCTTATAGATATTACAATATTAAACATTTCTGAGCTATATGCCACTTATATGGTATTTATGAAGAAACCGTTCATATTCATTTAGGTACTTCAAAAGGAAAAAAAAAAGCTCTTCTTTTTTTAGAAATTGCCGAAAATGCGTATTTTAAACAGTGGCGGAAAAATCGACAAAATGTTGCCGGTTTTCTGGTTTTCCGGTATTTTGGTTCCCGGATAAAAGGTTCTGTACTGTATTATTATTATTGTTATTATTTTCATCATTATTACTATAAATATTTTGTCAACCAACGTCATAATCCAACTGGATACACCATCCCCGCCTCAATTTCCAGCCGTCCCCCGTCTATCTGGATGCAGGGCGAGTAAGTTGACGGACAGATTTGCGAGAGCAAAGGCAAGATGCTTTTTCATTTGCATGGCGCCTCCACCCGGCAGCAGCGGAATATATCCCCTAATCCCGGGCGCCGCGCCACCTGAGGCCCCCACTTACTCAGATGACGCCCCGGCATTGACAGCCGGGGGGACGGGGCGACACACTCGGAGGCGATCTCCCGCGGGGGTAGGAGGATCGCGGCGTTTTGACTTTGCGGCTGGTAGGAGGGGGACTATTAATTGAACGATTATGTGGGAAAGAATTAAGATAATTCGAAAGCTCGAAGTGTAATCGGGGTGGAGTTAATGCAGTTTGTTTCTCGTGAAATGTTTTTCATTAGATAAACTGCTGAAAACTCTCCTTAAGTGAAAAAAAAAAAAAAATGAAGTAAAGATAATGTTTGAAATGTATTTAAAAAGATGAGAAGAATAAGGTTTCTTTCTTTGTTCCGAATTGATTAAGTTCGAAACGCATATTTAACTGTTTCCTTTTTTCTTTTCTTTTCTTTTTTTTCAGAATTTCTTTTAAATGTCCAGAAACTGTTTGATTCATTTACTACGAATATACTTTGTTTTCTAATTAAATGCAGCGTGTTGTACAAAACGAGGAAAGACCACCTGTGTGTTCTTTTATTTTTTGTATAAGACATTGTTGTTTATACTGTTTTGACTACATAAATACCCGTAATTATGACTATAGATGTTGATATATCTGTAGAAACTGGAGCCGGGATAATTATTTTATTATAAAAACATTTATTAACACTTGAAAAGGACACTTAAAACTTAATTCTTAATCTTACAGCCAATATTTTCGTAACTGTTTTACATCCACTTATTTTCCAGGTCCACTTTATTGAAAGAACAAAAACATTTTTCCCGATTCTTATCTGTTGCCAGATTCAGTTTTACAATATCACTACCTAAATGTTTGACGCTATAGTTCTTAGGAAGTGGCTTAACTGGAGTTACAACATACTCCCACCTTTGTGTTGCATGATTGTGCAACACAAAGGTGGAAAAACGATGTATTCGACAATCGTTTTTCCCCTCTACCGAAAAATGACGAAAATGGACTTACGTTAGTCTGGTTCTGAGGTACAGATATAAGGACGTTATAAAGTTTTACCCTGATGAAGAAAATTTATTTAAAATCAACTGTTTAATGTTTATGAAGAACTCCTTTTTTCCCCTTATCTTATCCAGTTAGTTCCCGATTAGCACAATGTTAGCTAAAGTTATACACAATAAAAATTTATAAACCACTACGACCACAAAAAAAGTCAAACATGTACATAGTATCTAAATCTTCTTCTATTATAATGTACTCTCAGAGGCTCCCCGCACTTAAATGTTTAGGAGTTAAAAAATTTTCATTTTACTGAATGGAACTTAAAAAGAACGATGCGAATTTTACCCATTGATAAAATAAGAGCCTATAAAATCTTCTACATCTTATAAGAAATGATATTTAGCATCATTTAAATACAGGAATGGTAAACCACTATTTCTGATTCCGCCAAATCGTAAGGCACCAAATTTGGCACGGAACGAAGTCTTTTGGGAGGCCATAGTGTGCTCCCGTGATCTTACATCGTGGCACCCCTTGCAGCTCCTTAAGAGAGCTAAAAGTCTCATAGAAAAAAAGAAAGAAAAAAAAAACAGAAGCCTTGGAGGAAGGGGGGACAGCTTTCGAAGCTTTCGCCGGCTATTTCATATCAACCTTCATTGGTAACTTTTTCAAACTATTTTTATAGCAATAAAATGAATAGTACAGTGAACTCTCACTTATGCGCCTGCCCTAGAGACCAATAGAAAAAGACGCATAAGAGAGAGAGACGTATAAGTGAACAAGCCTATTTAAAGGACTAAAACTCAACATAGGTTCTAATGAGAGAGGGAATAAGAATGTTTCTATAGAAAAGGGACATATCACTACGGTTTGGCAATTACTGTAACGTAACTATAATGATTAAGAAAAAACAAAAGTTGTAGCATACCTAATTACAAACTGTTCCCTCTAAAACGATGCATAATAGATAATTGTCCCTCTCCAAACTCTAGTTCATGCGGAAAAAATGTCTTCCGTGAGCAACAAAGGCGAAAGATTAAAAAGGAAAGTAAAGAAAAAAAGGTTATTTTTTAAAGAAAATAAATAAATTTTCATACATTTTAGGGAAAATGCGGCGCATAAGTGAAATATTTATCTTTAGAGCGACGCATAAACGAACGATAGTATTATTATTTAGCTATGGAATGTGCAGGGCCCATTTAAAATCGTCGTATAAGTGAAAAAGGCGCATAAATGAGGCGGCGTATAAGTGAGAGTTCACTGTATATGTTTTTACAAGTGACAATTCGTCACGATTATAATATAATACGGTTATAATTCATATCACGGTTATAATATGGATGGTGTTATGCAAAAAGGAGTTAACCCACAAAACATAAAAAAAAATGAGTTATTCAACTGTGATGGTAAAATATGTTGCTTTCTACATTAAGCAAAAATATTTAGGCAGGGATTCAAGTGAAACAGGCTATCGCAAACTGCAATCGCTACTGGAAATGAATTACATTAGAACGTTTCTTGATACTGGAAATGAATTACATTAGAACGTTCATCGTGACGTTTGCCTATGAAAAACGAGCTAGATAAAACGTCACAGCCTACTTGGCGAATAAGAGGAGATGGCCGACTGCTTGTGAGCTCTTATTGGCTCCGCTCGTAGTGACGTCAGTGCCAAGTTAAGCTGATGATAATGTAATTCACTTCCAGTAGCGATTGCATTCGAAGCGATCGCAGTGCTGTTTCACTTGAATCCCTGCCTTAAGCTCTATCAGCATTTCATGGTAACATATCATTGCTATATTGATATAGAGCTCCATGCTTTTTGCCAGAGTTTGTTGACTTTAAAGCCCACTATATCAAAATCAGGTTTTTGTGGGTTAACTCCTTTTTGCATAACACCATCCATATATCACGGTTATAATTTAAGGATTTTATTCAAAAGCTCGTAAAGTTTTTGTCAGGAATGTGAATGCACTTGCAAAATAACCATGTACCAAAACTGTCGCAATTTCGATGAGCCCCTACAACATAGGGACCCGAAGGGGACCCAAAAGGGCACATGAAAACTATTTTTTGTTGCTTTGTTCATCTCCAAATTGTCTTCAAAAATACATTGCGACAAGGCAATGCATTTTTTATCATTCCTTCCCATTCTAGTTAAGCTCTCAAAACGACTTTGGCAATTTCTTGCTATATGTGTCGACTTTGAAATCAAAAAATTTCTGCGATTTGAAGTAGAATTTTACTTGCACGAGAGCCCGAAAAAACAAATTTCCTATAAATTCTTCCTGCTTAGGTTAACTTAACCTATCAAGCAGAATTCATTCTGATAACGCGTGAAAATAAATTCTGAAGTCTATAGAAGGCTCTCGCACTTTTTTTTGTTTGAAATGAAACCTTGATTTCAGAGGAGTCTACACAGTAGCGCCTCAGTATTTAGCGAATTAATATACTCCTCAACTAATGCATGAAAATAAAAGTAGTAATACTGTTATGAAAAAAATATTTCATTATATATATTTTTAATGCCTTTTTAAAGGCAGGAAATGATCTGGGAATAAAAATTTTCAACTGTTGTTCATTTATTTTTTTAAAGTTTATTCGCTTTTATTGGAGCACATTTAAGCCAATGCGCTTCAATGAAGTTCAGAATAATAATAATAATTTTAAGTGATCAAGAAGTCAAAAACGAAAAAAAGAGAAAAAAAAACTCCTTTCGATAGAAACGGCTGAATCTATTCATATAAGCAGTCTCCAGAAAAAGAAAAATTAATCACGCCTAAAATTATGCAAATTATTCAAGTTTGTATAATTACAAATTATTGATGCAATTTAGTTTCTGAAGCAAGAAGCCGTGCCCGAACAACACCCGTCTCAGTGCACCGTTTGATCTTGATCTTCCCGGTTTCATCCAATGAGAAGGAAGGTCGGTTGATTGACGCATCAGGCATCCTATCAGAGATCGCACACCAAAAATTTTGCTCCGTGGAATAGCGGAGGGAGTAACACGATATTTAAAAGACCGAAAGTAAGAGCAGAGTTCCCATGAAGCTATTCTTAAAAATCGGGTCAACTTATGAGCGTTGTGTCAATATGGGGAAAAACTTAGACAGAGAATTTTTGAGCAAGAAAGGTAAAAAAAAAATAACTACTTTAATCTTCCAAGTGTCATATAGCATTTTATTCGTTGAAACCAATTCGATAGTTTAAAAAATGATAAATGTATTTTTCCTGATAATCTATGAAATTTTAGAATTTATGCAATTATTTAGTCTTTTGTTGCAGTGTTGTTTCTGAAAAACTATGAACAAAAATTTGCTTAACCCCTCCTCCCATCCGATACTAAAAGTTTTGAAGGAAACCA
Source organism: Uloborus plumipes (assembly GCA_038373865.1). NCBI lineage: Eukaryota > Metazoa > Arthropoda > Arachnida > Araneae > Uloboridae > Uloborus > Uloborus plumipes. The sequence continues at coordinate 6,211 of JAXGGA010016352.1, read as the reverse complement.
ATGAATTTTGAATATGTTTTTGGCATGCAACAGTTTACAGCATCATTTCTGAAAACATGTGCAATTGTGCATGTGCAATTTGGTAAAAACAGGAAATAAGCATAGCAAAGAATTTTTCCGCACAAATTATGGGCAAAAATTTAATTCAAATACATAATTGATGCTCTTCTTTGTAAAAGATATTGAATTAAACGATTAGTAAATTTACTTCCAAATTTGAATAATATGCCATATACTTATTTAATTCTATATCGGTAGTAAGTACTATAAAAATAAATACAGTAGCTCCTCGTTATATCGCGCCTCATTATATCGCTCATTCGGATATATCGCTCTTTTCTTTTGTCTCCCCCCCCCCCAAAAAAAAAAAAATTTTTTTTGGTTCGAAACCATTTTTGAGAAAATATGTAAAGGTGCTCAGAAAAGGTCTCTTTCTCATTTATTTTGTCATCAAAGAACAAAATGAAGGTTCTTCTATTCTTCTGAATTCGCTGAAAAGAAGTAGCAAATTCCTGTCACCCGAACTTGCATACTGCAGAGACAGTTTGGAAACTACTGAACACTTTCTTTTGTATTGATACAATGAGTGAAAAGCATCTGTTATTAATGTGTAGTAGTAATAATCTGTAAAAGTTATATTTTTTTGTTACTTTTGACTGAACAAAAAAACGCTAATGTTCGAATAAATGAATTTTTATGTATGTGCACGTATAATTTACTTGCACGCTGGATAGAAAACTACTTTTAATGACCTCGGTTATATCGCGCTTTCGGATATATCGCGCTTTTTTCTTGTCCCCCGAAAAGCGCGATATAACGAGGGGTTACTGTAATTAATTTTTATATAATTAACAATTATATGTAAAAAATAATTTTAATGCGTATGTTCATATTTGTAAAATATTTCTTGGTTGAAAAGTTTAACAAAAAAAAAAAAAAACAAAATTCAATAAAATAGGATGAAAGTTCTTGCGACAAATATTTTTTTTAAACTGTTATTCTCCGATTAAATAATAAAATGAGTTTCCGCCAAGGCTAAGGTAGAGCTGAAGCAAATACACCCCAGCTCGGTCATGACATCCCGAGACTGCTGTTTTGTCCTTATTCTGGACTCCTCTGTCAGGGATGGCCCATAACTGAGCTGGTGGCAGACATCTTGGATGCAATAAGAGGATATCTGCCTCCAGCTCTGTTATTGGCTAATCCTGACTGAGGAATCTAGACGAAACTGCAGTCTCAGGATGTCATGACCGAGCTGTGGGTGTATTTGCTTCCCAATTAAATATTTTGTGAGAAATCTCAACGCATGCCTCAGATATGTCGATATCAAAATTGCTGTATACGACGAACTTTATTCTTAGATATTGAATCCAATCGGACAAGATATTCCGAAATCATGTATTGACATTGAAATGAGGTTTAAAAATGTATTTAAGCAATCAGAACTTCCGTCGTCAAATACAACACACCAGGGGTGCCCACGGGGGGGGATTATGGCGCAAGTTGCGCCATCAAAATTTTTGGGGGGATTTTTTAAAACTAATTTATTTATTTATTTATTTAAATTATTGATAAATTAATTTTTTTAATTCAAAATAATTACTGATTTTTTTAAATGAAAATTATTCATTTTTTTTTTCTTAAAATTTAAGTTATTTCTTTTATTACTTATTATTTATTTTTTGTGTGTGTGTTTGGAATTTCTGGAAGCGAAAAGAGCGATTCTATTCTGCGCATAATTATTGCTTCTAAAAAAAAAAAAATAAAAAAAAAATAATAATAAATAAAAAAAATAGTTATAATTATAAAAAATAAATAAATAATATTAAAAATAAATAAATAAATAACATTTAAAAAAATAAATAAAAATAAGATGGGTAAAAATAAAAAGCACAAGAGGATTATAAAAAATTTTAGGGGGGAATTTGCGCCATTGAGCTTGGGGGGGATGGGCACCCCTGCAACACATATCAGTGAAAGTCCTATACTGAAATATGATGTAAGAACATGGATGAAAAAGAAATCTAGGAGGTATATCCTAATATATATGTAGGGCTGTTTTTTTTTACAATAGTTTAACAGGGGGTGGGGGTGGGCGCTTAAGTCTGTACGCTACAGTTGGAGACCGATTTTTTTTTTTTTTTTGCCAATCCAGAAATCTCAAAGCGTGACTTTACAGAAGGATCAGTATATCCCCAACTAGAATTTCATGCTGTTTTGTATGTCATCTTATTTTCAATTTAAATAATTGCTGCCATGTACACTTTAGAGTCGTACGTTAAAATTTCTCTTCGTGTTACATCAAACTTAGCTTTGAATATAAACATCTCGTCTTGAATTGTAATGGTTGCAGAACTGTCTAAAGTGAACTGAATGCGCTTGTACATGATTTGGAGTTTCAATAAACATCAAATAGTATGGTAGAAAAAATTTGGAATCAAGATTAAATATAGATTAAGATTTGGAAGAATAAGATTTGGAACTTGATGGTAGTATTTTTCTTACATAAGCTAAAATAGGTTGATTTATTACGGAAGATAAACAATTCTTTTAATTTAAAAAAAAAAAACTTGACAGGAACAAAAGCTCTGAGAAAATGGAATACATTTTAAAAGAGACAGTATAAATTTGAAAAGGTGGAAATCATTGAAAAAAAAAAAAAGTAAAAAAGGGAGATAACATGCGGCTAAAAGATAAAAATATAGGACAACAAGAGAACTAAGGGGTTGACCTCAAATGATGTCAGTCTTTATAGTAGAAGAAGGCTCATGAAATTGTGACAGTTTGTGATTGTGGTTGCTGTGCTGGGTAATGAAAGACATACTTGGGTGTAAGTTGTCGACCTCTTCGCAATTATTGAAATTTTAGCAATTACCTTCATTGTTCCTTCAAATTTACAGGAGCATTTTCCTCTCTCTTCGCCATCCACAACTCACGACGAAACTTCTACCAGGAAGACGAACCCAAAACAAGTCGCCCAAGACGGTCCGACCTTTATAGCAGGCCAGCTCTTCAGTGTGTAGTGTGCGGAGACGTGTCCAGCGGCAAGCATTACGGCGTTCTAGCTTGCAATGGCTGCAGTGGGTTCTTCAAGCGCAGCGTGCGTAGGAAATTAATCTACAGGTGCCAGGCTGCCAGTGGAGATTGCTTGGTGGACAAAGCTCACAGGAATCAGTGCCAAGCTTGCAGGCTCAAAAAATGCCTTGAGAGTGGAATGAATAAAGATGGTGAGTTTGACAATGTTCATATTGTGATTCTTGCAGCCAGAAAAGTACTTGCTCTTATTTTTGCTTACTTTGTGAATTTATGACGAAAAATGATGTGTTAAGGACAACTAAAACTGCGAGATTTTTTTAAATACATTTTGTGAGTGGGGGAAAACAACACTAACTCAATTAAAAGCATTAAGTCTTGTATTTTTTACTAAATAAAATTTATGAAACCCTATAGTGTTTAAATTCCAGCATTTTAATGCATTGATCACCAATACAGCCTGAGTAATACCGTCGTACATGTGAACCCCTAAACTGAAAAGTTTTTTTTTTTTTTTTTTACTGATCAAATGACAGACAGTAGTTATTTAGTAAGCAATTTCATCCCTCTTAAGCGCCTAAGTTTCGATCCGGTTGAATTTTTTACTCCAGCTTTGATACACACTTGCGCGACCTAAATTTCTACCTCAAAAACTTGGAAGAGTTAAGGTAATTTTGACTCACTTATGGCATGAGGAAGAAATTTCTTAAATAATTTACAGTTTTACATCAGGGTCATTCCATAGTGACTAACGTAACATTCAGAGCTGATTTTGTAACTGTTTTTACTTGTAACTTAAAGGATAAAAAATATTTTTCAGTTATGCTGGTGGATTTACAATGTTCATGGTATCTATGTATCATTTCTGCTAAGAATTTAAAACAAAATGACTGACAGTAGATATTTTTTCAGCCAAAATAGCAGCGTGACTAACGTAACATTTTTGCAACCTTGAAAATGAATGCTCATGTTGTGAGGCAAAAATTTCTCAAAGTAAAGCAAGTGTTAAAAATTGGATGACATGTTTGAAAAATGTGTAAAGTTGGCTTTTAAAAACATAAAACACATTTATTAAATCTTAATTTTTTTTTAGTCTTAAGTGTCACTTTTACTCAAGATGGAGTGTGACTAACGTAACCATCGAAAAAACAAGCAGTAAATACACTACAAACTATTTATTATAGCTAATCTCAGTGATAATTACAATACTTTTTCAATTTTTTTTAACTTCTTATGCTGTATGATTTTTATTTATTTATTTAGTTTTTTTATCCTTTTTTCACTTCGGTATTTTTTTTCTTCGGCTGAGGTTGATATTTCTATGGAATGACCCATCAGTTGTTTAAATGGTATTACAATCGCAAAATTTTTCGGAGCTACTTAGCAATGGAACCTACGCATCAATTAATGATTCGTTTAGAATGGCTGAGGTAAAGATTAGTTGCCGTTACTGTAGGAATGAAATCAGATTTTCTTTTCCTTACATTTTTAGAACAACTAAGGATAAACGTCTCAATACTTTTAGTGTTTTACTCTTTAACGTTATTTCCTGAGAACTTTTACTGTTTAACAGGCTATTCTTCGTCTAATCGCAATATCTAAACAGAGGTAGGTAATTTATAAACCAGTAAAAAAGAGATTATGTTTTTTTAAAGAAAACATAAGCTGCTAAGAAACGAAACCTTCTATTCGAACTGAAAACAAATAGATAAGACTGCTAATGTAGCACAAAATTGCAAATTTTTTTTTTCGACGTAAAGTATTTTGCCTTTTTTGCTTAGTGTTTTTACCTATTTGCATGAGTTACTGCTACAAGTTAATACAAAGTGCGAAAGTTGGTGTATTGGATCAGTACTAGTTAAGGTACTAATGGATTAAGTATTTTTGATTAAGTAGATTAATTAAGTACCTTTGTGCAACAAATGTAAAGTACAAATACAACGTTAAAAAAGCAACACATACGCAGGGATACTGCAGACACGTGTTTCGGCGTTACGAGGAACGCATTTTTCAATGCAAAAAATTGTGAGCGCATTGATGCACAGACATCCGATAAAAATTTTTTAACGTTGTATTTGTGCTTTATATACTAATGGATTGATAGTCAAAGACGAAGTTTTTATCTAAGTTGACTATGTTAAACAATTTGTTTCGTTTTTCAGCGGTACAAAACGAACGGCAACCAAGGAGTTCAGCTACTGTCAGGCTGGAAAGTACTATTTCATCCACTAAATCAATAGGAGTCATTGATCGGGGAATTATCAGCGATGGATCACCGAGAGATATAACCGTGGGTGTGTTTCAGCCTTTTCTTTCACCAACAGAGAATAGTTTGGCACCTGAACTACTGAAACCAAATGTGTTTAATTTTCTGAAGAACGAGAGCGAAAGCAGCAATAAAATAGGTAAGAAGAACTACATTGAAATCAACAAATAATGTGACATTTTGATGGTTTTTATTGAAAACCAGCTAATTCCATGATAGGCCACTTTTCAGAAGGTCAGTATAGTGCTCCGCTGGTAAGTTGACCCTCGACATTGACATTGTTTGCCTCTTTTGAGGTAATAAGAAAGGGTAATTGCCACTGAAGTTGGAATACTTTTGCAAAACGTCTATGAAAGTAACTCAACTCTATTCAGTAACAATTACTCTTCCTATTCTCCAAAGAGGGAAATATTGTCTATGTCGGAAGTCTACTAAACAGAGAAACACTATAAAAAAAATATTAGGTTAGTTTTGAGAGAGCACATTCCTGTGCTTGTAGTAAACAAGTAACACCAAACGGAAACATTTGGTGTTATTCGTTTTTTCGACTAATGCAGTTTGAAATGATAACCAAGTTAAAGGGGAAAAAAACCTCGTTTCTAACAATATGTGAAGTTTGTTGAATTTGTCCAGTTTGACTATCTATGTCGATGCGTCAAGAGCTTATTATCTTATTCGAAAGTTTATATTCCTCATTTGAATGCATTCTGTTGTGTCCGAAGAATCATTGCTATTTATATTGATTTCTAACTTATTCCAGCAAAACTTGTAAAACATTTTTAAAAATATTTCTCTAGATGTTCCGGCCATGAATGAAGAAAAGGCAAAAAATAAGCCGAGTTTAGATGTTTCCAAATGTGCTTTCATGGATGACAGTGCTGGCGATTTACCTTACGAGTTGCTAAACGAGCC
>JAXGGA010016351.1:0-26857 GCA_038373865.1 Uloborus plumipes | reverse complement strand
GGGGCTGCACGTGGAATGCTAGAAAACATCACATTTTCATAGACTGCAAAACTTCATATGCAAGAAAAAATCTTCTTATATTTAAAAACTAAGAGTGGTATGTTTCAAATATACATGTATCTGAACAACAGACTACCACATTAGAATTTACATTTTTTATAAATTCTGTCATAAAAATGAAGAATTCTGAAAAATGACATAGGAAAAAAATTTGCGGGGTGAATCGGAACACTTAGTTCTGTTGTTCCAATTCAAACTTATTTGAAGAAAACTGTTTAAAAAATCAAGATTCTAACCCCAATTCTTCTAATCAAGACAAGGACAAGAATTGATTACTGTTTATCCCTTCTCGTGAGCAACTAGATCTTAGAATGACAAAAAGTTGCAGATTTCAAAAGATTTTTTCTCCAGGAGACTTCTTTTTACTTAAAATACGAGGGGAAAGTCACATAGACTTTATGTAGTAAAAGTCCAGCACACAGACAGTGATGAATAAGCGAAAAAATATTTCAGGACAATCCCCGAAATCCAGAGAGTTCAAGAAACTAAAGAAAAGGCAGAGTTCATCCCAGGAGATGTTATGAAAAAATTTAAGACAAGTCACGATTGCTAGTTTTAAGGACAAATACATATTTGTGGACGACATGAGTGACTTCCATTCATGTTAAATCTTTGTATTTCAATTCAAAAGCATTTCTTAAAATTACTTTTCATTTTTCATAAGTTCAAAATTATTTTGAAATTTGACAAATTATAAGCGTTTACTGGTATTGAAATTATACATTTATTTGACAGTAATTATCTGTTCTTATTCTCCTCCATCAATATTACTCATATTTGTAAGCCCTATTACAGGTTAAATTGAAAAAAATAAAAATTTTAACATGTGTTCCGATTGACCCCTATCAGCGGGGTGATTCGGAACACCCATAATTTCCTATATATTTTAATAATAATTGTTAAAAATGTTTTGTCTTTGCTTGGGATATCAAAAGTAAAGCAAGACCGAAGTTTTTACCTAAAAAATCAAATTAAAAAAAAATCTTTTAACTGATTTTTTTACAATCAAAGCTGAAAAGTGTTCCGATTCACCCCATTTTACGTTACATAAATATGTGGTTGCCAATGTAGTATATGCGAATGCGATTAAAGAACCTGGATTCATTGCAATTTATATATATAGTTAAATTATAGTTTCATATGATTCTATATAGTGTTTTTGCACCGACTTCAAAACTTATGTTTAAATGTAGTGTCGATGGTGTTCAAAGAATAAAATTATTTTTTACTTTTTAGAGCACTTGCCGAGTGAAGTTCCGAAGTCGGTTCAATTTTTTTTTCCAAAAATATTTTTTTGTGATTACTTTCATTGTTACGTTTCCGTGGCGACCACGTTTTGTTATAACAATTGGATTTCATATTTAATCACAAGTTCAAATTATGGTATTTGGCAACGTTAAATTGTTATTGTTTTTGAAATGTTAAAGCAAGGCTTCACTAGATAACAAGCTGTTTCATTTATTCAAAAGCCATAGGATAAAAGCAGTGGTAATTGTCCCCCGACATCTATTGAATTTTATGGTAACTTACAGTACATAAAAATCAGATTACTTTACTTTTCAAGTGCGATTTCAAAATTGAGTATAAAAGTGTTATAGTTAGTTTTAAAATACTTTTTTTCCTCCTCAAGAGTGTTTAGTAAGATATTTCAGGTAAAAAATCAATAAATATGAAACCCATTCTTAAAATATTAAGTTTCGAAACAAAATTACATCTAATATCTTTAGACGAGCAATTCTTGTATATGGGTGATTCTACAAAAATGGGAATATTTCTAACATGTAGATTTCAAAAAATTAATTTAAAATTAAAAATCTGAAAAAAATCAGCAAAGCACTTGATAAGTTACATAATTGAAATAGAATATCAGCAGAACTTAAATGTTTGTATTTTATTGTACTTTAGGATTTTTATTATTTTGAAGGCATATGTGAATGATAAAAAGGACATGTGGATGACACAATGGGTATGTGAATATAACACAGTAAGTATGTGAATAACACAAACACAATAGGTATATTAATGAAATTTTTTAACCAGTAAACTGTTAGACATAATTTTTAAACATTGTACTGTCATAGTTTGGCTTTTGATTCATCCACGTGTCTTATATTGGGTCATGTGAATGACAATAGAAAAAGGGCATGTGAATGACAAATCACAAGTAATTGTGTTCTTCAAAAGTCATATCTGAATATTTTTCGGCTTCACTTTGAATTAGAACCCACAAATGTAAGCCTTAGGATTATTCATTATCAAGATTTATTTACATGTACATTTTACATGCATTCTGTGGGGCATGTTAAGGCCCCTATATATACGAGCCGGCGCATCAAGATTAAGTTTCACCACTTTGGATCCAGCTCGTGTTTGTGTGATTGAGTGGTTGTCTTTTCTGGCCAGTAATCGCGTTTTGGTAATTTTTCACTTTGAGCAATTATTAGCGGCACGTGGATTTGGCAAAGCTTAGCAATGTGCCAAAACTTTTTTCTGGTAACCCTACTCCGCAACAATGAAAATGTGAAAGTAAAAGTTAAGGAATTGGATCCAAAGTGGTGAAACTTAATCTTGATGCGTCGGCCTGTTTATATAGCGGCTCTAGGGCATGTTAATGACAAAGATAAAAAAACATTTGCCTTGAAATATGAGTTTAGCTTGCTTTTTATCAAAAAGTAATTGCAGAACAGCAAAATTAATCCTCAGCCAGGAATAACAAAGTTCCACGCTTTATTTTAAGATGTGTTGCCAGATTTTGAAATAAAACATTTCAGAGAAAAATATCTGTACTTTTTAGACATGTGCATGACTGATAATCGCTGGGACTAAGTTTAGATTAACTTTTAGAGACATTATTTTCATATTATTTTGCTTTTTTCTTGTGATTTACATCTTGCACACATTCAAATTTATAAGTAAAAACTCTTGAAAAAAAAATCACTTATTTTTTTAAAATCTATATTCCATTGACTGTGAAAATTGCACCTATGGGACAGGGCATGTGGATGACATTTCAATCGAATATCCTTTTTCTAAAATGAATATTAATTAAATATTGACATTGTTGATAACGAAAATTATAGAACAAAAGACGCATAAAAATATTCCCAAAATAGTTTTTTATTAAATTAAAAACAAAAAGAGCAATCAGTATGGAACACAAATTTGCCCATTTTTGTAGAATCACCCATATATATATTTCGGATCTCGAAAACGGCTCAAACGATTTTGATAAAATTTTGTATTTAGATAAAAGTTTTGGATTTTGTAGTCCGATCGGTAAGTCGTCGGACTCGTAACAGGAGGGTCCCGGGCCGATCATATAGAGGAAGCCCAGCTGATCAAAGATCCACAGTCTTCATAAATGGTGACTGGGGGACGTTAAAAATGCTCGTGGTCATATAATCCTTCAAGTGAAACGATACCTCCGGGGGATGCTGGGCCAAGGGTCTGCTCGGCCCTTGGGTCTGTTCAAAAATGAACAGAGCGCTCTTCAAGGCCCCATCCCGGTTAAACCACGAGTTGTGGTATGTACGGGGGGAACCTTGGAGTGTCAAGTGAAGTGAAAGTCAAAACCAACTGGACTAATTGCGTTGGAGAACAGGGACTCTGCATATATTCTCATCAACCCCTCCCGCGCCTTTGGCGCCAAATGAAATGAAATTGGGTGTGATTTTACGGTGAGCATGGATTAACCCTTTGACGCAGAATTTTTATCAACGTATTTTTCATTCTTTGTTCATTACTCTGCATTAATTCACGGTAAAATAAGGGGAAAATATTATATTTAGCATTTTAATAATTTTCTGGTTATGTAATACAGCACAGAACAGTGGTGTCCCTTTCTGCGTAAAAGGTAAAACATTCATGGGAAATCGGTGTTTCGTTCAGTGGGACACCGGTGTCCCATTTTTGCTTCAAAATGTTAAATAAGGTTGTGATTTTTAAAACAAATTACGGCTGTTTTAAATGCGTAATTGCAACCAAAGGCTTAAAAATGTTTTTCAAGTTTATCTAAATAAGTACTTCGCATTTTAGAAAAAAACACGAGTTTACAAACCTCTTTTTTTTTTTTTTTTGTTTTTTACCGAGTGGGCTCGGTCCCCAGGTACTAGATTATAAAGGGAAGCGTAGAGAAAAACGACAGTGCCCTCCCACTCGAGTGCTTGGACTCCAAGGTCAATAGTCCCCGGCCCACCGGAGACCCCGTTCCCGTGACCTGAAATATGGTGAAAACCACGCGGAAGAATCAGAGGATGGAAGGACAAATAATTGTGTGCGGGTTGGGAGAGGAACACCGCGGTTAGTTTTCTATGATCCGACCACACACAACAAAGGTCGATAAATTGTTTTAAAGACGACTGATTTCGGTCTTTTAAGGAGAAGCGTAATTATAATCCATAATACTAGTTGAACCTGTGCAGAACTTCTGCAAACAGCATTGAGAGGCGGAAGCAGCTCTATATTGAATACCAGCGAACGACAGCACTTGGTACGGTACAACTCGTAAATTAAAAAAAATAATAATAATTAAAAAAAATAAATTACGAGTTGTACCGTACCAAGTGCGGTCGCTCGCTGGTATTCTAATTTCACATTAGCTACCAGTTTTTTTAGCTCTCTTTGCTTTACAAGAGGATTTTTGCCTCCAACTCGACTACTTTCGTATTCCATGCTGATGAGAGCAGAATAAGCTCGAAACAGCTGTCCATGAATCGAAATAGCCGAGTTGGCGTTGTACTGCATACTTCATTTTGTGCAGAAAAAGAAATTTCTTTGGATGTGTTAAATCTTTCATTGCCTTTACAAGAAGTTTATGTGAAGTTTTAGTTAAAAAACTACAAAACAAGCTAATTTGAAATTGAAAAAAAAAAACCCAATGGTACAAACACTAGATCCCCGAAGTAATTTTGTACCAAACTTCAACCCTATAGACGCTATGTGTGCTCCTAAAATCACATACACATTTTCTTAATCCTTTGACGTTATTATTATTAATTTTTTAATCGAGAAACTTTTTTAATCGATTTTAGTAGAAAACTTTTTACAGACAAACGATCGTATTTCAGAGCTTTTGCGCTGAGCGTGCGGAGTGATTGGGAATTTCTCAATAATGCGAGTGTTATCGTTTTAAATACTACATGCCTCATTATTAAAAAAAAAACAGGAGACTAATTCAGTCCAAATTTCTTTACTAAATTCGCACAATTCCGTCATTATCAGAGACATAGTTCTGCTTAGCATGAAATATTTTTTCCCGCAAAACTGTGTTTATTGCTTTACCGCGTATTCTCATCAAAGCCGTTCCGTGATCAACAGGTCAAAAAACTGACATTGGCCATAAAAACATCGGCCGAGAAAGCCAATTTCAAGAGTGTCAAAACCTCGGCAATCAATTTGTATCCCAACCTCTTTACTTTTCACTTTCACGAAAAATTCGTTTCGGATTCGATCGTCAGCGAGGAATAAGTAGAGCATGGGAAAAACGGAGTAGGAAGTCTCCATTTTTTGGTCACAAATCGTCTGCCTATTCCTCGGACACCTCAGCATTGAGTGATGGGCTACAAGAAACGTTCTCTTTTACCGCCAACGTATTTTTCGTGAGCCTCTTTCTCTGGTGAAGAGCGACTCTTTGTTTTTCGTGTCACCGCGACATAAACCGTGAAAGGTGTCATAAAAAAAGTGTTGGTGGGGACATTTTCCAGTTTTCCGAAATCGTGTAATCTGCTTTCGTTCTGAAAGAAAATGAGATCACGTTGAAAGGGAACGGACATAACTTTGACAAAATCGTTTCTTCCCTTTGATTTCCCTCACGTATCCGCTGTGAGCTCTGAAAAAAAAAAAAAAATTTACATAAGTTGGACGAAAAAAAAAAGTGAGTTCTTCAATCCAAGGAATGAATGGAATGTGGGTATTTAGTACTCGGTCTACGATGATAAGAACAGTTTTTGTCTAAAAGTTCTGTCTAAAAGTTTGTCGAAAAAATATGTTACTCTTGCAAATGTTTTTTGTTATGAAGTTTAAAGTAATCAGTGTGAATTTGCTGAACTTGCTGAGAACGGTTTTGGAACGATACGTTTAGTTTGAGAGCCACATTTGTGATGAAAGTATGCATCGTGATCGTTGCGAAAACAGTCCTCTGAGAAGTGGTTTTATTAATGTCAATTAGTTTAATAATGAAAAATATTAGTTATTATGTTCACGATTTGTGCCTAAATTTATAGGTAGTCTCATAACTAATTATGTTCCAATAGTTTTGCATATATTACGCTTACGCAACAAAGAGCAAAAACACAGTCACCTGGCACAGTCCCCTGCCTGGCACATCCCCTACCTAGTTATACTAGGCAGGGGATTTACTGCCTATCATGTTTTATCAGAAAACACAAGCTTCAATTGGCCCTTTTTCAAACCAAAGTAATAGATTCATTTTCTGAGCAATAGTATAATAATTGTACCAACATTTCCAAAAACCATGCCCGGATAGATTTTGTGTGAAAAATGATGAGTTTACGGAGAATCGTCCTCATACATTAGTTTTTTTTTTTTTTTCTCACACTATTGTTCCAATCACCTTTCCCATGCTACGAATCAAGTTCAAAAATCAAGTCAGTAAAATAGGTGACGCGTTTGAAAATACGATTTTTCGACTTTTTTTATACTAGAGAACATTTTAAAAATTTTACTTGCAAATAGCACTTGCGAGAAGAAATTCTTTAACCAGTTTATGGAATGAAGAAATATTTTTAGAAGAAAATATTTGTAGAAGAGTGCTATTAATTTGCCTTTAATACATGTTTTAAGAAACAAAATACACGCTTCTTCGTGCATTTGTAAGAAAAGAAAAAATTACATAGCAACTTAAAGAAGTAGAGGAAAACACACTTTTTTTGGTCCTGTTTTAAACATTTTTTTTTAAATATTGACTAGATCTTTCTGGATTCAAAACACGCCTTTCTTTAAAAATTAGTGGTTCAACATACTTAAACAAGCAGAGAGACAATGAAAGAACTTGAAATTCAAGAACCAATAAAGAAGTTTCTGACTTAACCCAACACTGCACAGCGCTACCAGTTGGATACATGGACTATTTTTCTTTATGACCATGCATAAGGCAACTCAAGCGTAAAAAGCAACTATTAGGTATCTTTAAAGCAAAACTAACCATCTATCTTCAAAATTATTTTTTTTTAAATGTGTTCCAATGTTTTCTTATTACACTAAAAAACATATATATGTCTTTCAAAGAACAAAAAATCATACAGTGTAGGGTTTAAGAATTTTAGCCAAAAACAAATCTTTGCCCTTTCACAAAAGTCAATAGATGAGTGACTACAATTGGGACAAACATAACCTGTCAGCCTGTCACCATTGTGAAGGCCTAATCGCAGCATTTAGATGATACCAGGTTAGCTTTGTCCCGACTGTTATTGATCGAGACACGTTTTAAAGGCTAAAGTTAAGTTGAGAAATGTTCAGTACAGAAGTTTTCTTAATTTTCGAGGGGCTGTATGGAATATTTAACGAGTAGTCAATTACACGCTAACAGACGTACCACTTTTTTACAAAACAGCGTACAAGTGACCTGAAATATATTAGACCCTTGTTTTGTTTCACGAACTTTATGAAGAACATGGTCGTTTTCTATGTTATGCAGTTACGTTTTGAGAAGATTTTCAGAAAAAATATTTTAATGATATTATTTTCTTCGTAACGGGCGTATCCCGTAAGATACGTTCGTTACAAAGCCAACAAACCCGCATATGAATATTGTTTCTGAAAATTTTCAAAATTGAGCTGTGTTTCATAACTGTAGAGTCCATGTTTCGCATAAAATGCATGAAACTATGGAAGAGTTTTAATATTATAGGTTACTACTGATTTTGAATAATTCAGCTCGATAGATATGTCCCTTAAGGGTCAGCCATTTTTACGATACCCAACAATTATACCTTTCTTGAAATCAGAGAGCTCCAAATTGCGTATCGTCTTGCATGGGACTAATGCCGAGGTTGTGCCCTACACGATATATACCGACCCACAGTGTTTCAATTAATGTTAGCTAGCTGGACAAAATTATTTTTCGTCATTTTTACATATCTATGGATCAATGTTCAAATTTTTTCTGTGTTCTTCCTACATTCGTAGAACCTTGAAACAATATGAAAGGTTGCGGCACAGCACATTCAACTTCGAATTTTTTATCTTTGTCCAGCCAGTTTTCATTAGTTGCCAAAAAAAGCTGCTTTGATTTTCCCGCAGAGACCCATTTTCCAGAAATTTTGGAGATATAGTTAGCCAATTTTTCCCTGGTTTTCCTTTCAGAGTCCTATATAAGGTTTTCAAAATTCAATTTCGAAGAAAGGAATTCGAAGAGAATATAGTTTTTTTTTCTCCTTTTAGGGGCTTTAACCATTCCTCAACTAAATCAATCCTCGAAAGAAAGTACTCTGAAAAAAAAAAGTTGTACTCGAGTGTGCTGCCAATAATACGTCTTATTAATAATGGGAAAGGTGCAGCTACTATATACAGAAAATTTATCCCGGGGACAAACGGCGACAAGTATTTACCATCACATGAAAGTTTCGAAACAAGAAAAAATATTTTGTTCATCTTAAAATGTTTTTTTGAATCAGATAGAATAATTTAATTAGGCAAAACTTGCACTTACCAGTATAAATAACACCCATCTTAAACAATTAAATCATATAAAATTCGTAAAGCTTTAATTTTATGTGCTTAAAATGATATCTGGAACTCAACTGATTTATTCTAAAACAAAGAGATACGTAGCTTCAACCCTTAATACTCACCCGGAGGAAGTGAGTTAGACATAAACAAATAATGAAATATCATGTTTTGGTGTATTGTTCACATTATCCCAATGCCGAATTTTAGAATTCCGAACTTGACTTTTGTCCACCTAGCTTGCACTAATCGAAGCACTGTGCGACCGAGGGAGAGACGTATTTCAGGACCGCAGATGTAGTCATTTGCATAAGTGTCCAAATACTTATTGGTACCTACTGTATGTTAAATTTAAAGTGCTCTCGGACCAGTGAAGTTCGTTTAAAAATCTGTATCTTGGTTCTAAAAGGGCCTAAGTCAAAAATGTTAGTTTCGAGAAAAAGGCGATGAAAGATATTTGAGATTTTTTAGAATGCTATAACTTTCTTATATTAAGATTCCCATTATTATTTTTTGGTATTTGTTTATTGTTAGTGTAAAGAAACCTGATTTTATCATATGAAATTTTTTAACCTGTTACTATTTTATGTAAATATTATGACATAGTGTGTATATGACATTGGCTGACATTATAATGGAAATACAACCAATTTTAGTTTGATATTAGACATTGGCCTTTGTAGAATTAGAGTTTTACTAAATTGGAAACTTTTGATGTAAATAACACAGAATGTGAAAAAATTGACATTGGCCCTTTTAGAACCAAGCCACAGACATAAAGTCGGCATTCAGGGTTTTTGGTTTTTAAATTTTCAGTTTAATCATAGTAGGGGGATGTGGGGCAAAGTGAAATAGTTAAGTTTACTTACCTGCTTCAAAGGAACAAATGGGAATTTTTTTCCAAAAATTATTGTACATAAAGAAGGAACAATGCATTTTAAGATACAACTTTCGCTGAAATATTATTTTTCATCTTTGGCAGTTACTTTGTACT
Source organism: Uloborus plumipes (assembly GCA_038373865.1). Classification (NCBI taxonomy): domain Eukaryota; kingdom Metazoa; phylum Arthropoda; class Arachnida; order Araneae; family Uloboridae; genus Uloborus; species Uloborus plumipes. The sequence goes on along the minus strand of JAXGGA010016351.1, from coordinate 17,118 downwards.
TTCAAAAAAATGTGGAAAATTTTCACCTCAAAAAATCATGGGCAAAGTGAAAAACAAAAAGTTGTTGTTATGAAAAATTTTCTATGCGACGATTAACAGTTATTTCATCAAATGAATGCGTAAATAAACGGAAAAAATAATTATTAATGAAAAATTAACGAAAAAGAAAATACACGAATAAATGAATTAATTAACATGTGAGGAAAAATAAATGAGTGAATAAAATAGAAAATGAATAGGAAAATGAGTTAATGCATGAAGGAATAAGTATATTATTTAATAAGTGAATGAATATGTAAACGAAATCAACTATTTCACTTTTCCCCTTCCACTTTGCCACTTGACAAATTACACTGAACATTTAAAATCAAAAAATGCCTAATATAAACAACATAATGACTGCACTGGACATCAATATATCTCAATTAATAGTTTAATGGAAAATGACAAAATTTAACAAGAAATGGTTTTGAAAATCCACGAATATTACAATAAAGGTATCAAATTTTGAAAATCTCTCGCACATTTTTTTTCGTTGACCATTGGAGCTACTTATTTTTTGACAGGAATCGGCTATATGTCAAGGAACTTTGTTAAACTATTGCTAGATAGGTGGCGCTGCAAACTGGAAAAATATTCTACCGTTTCACTTTGCACCGCTGTTTCACTTTGCCCCACTTTCCCTACTTGTAAAAGAAGTAATTGCGATTTTTTGTGCATAGAAAAGTTCTTTTTAATGAAAGAATCGAGAGGCAATAACACAGATTAAGGTTCTTGTGCGCTCTGCCTACATGCATTATTTTGCAGAGCCCACGTCGTTTGGGTCTGCTTCCTTGATACACAAGAGCTCATTAGGCTGCAAGATGTTGCCATCCGTCGTAGGTGTTCATGCGGATTCGAAAGTTTTCCCGATCAACTGATTTTTAGATGATGCGATAACTGATTCTGGAGCTTTTAGGAAGTTTCGTTTCTTAATACATGTTTAAAAGCAATATTGTTGTTACAGCAGCAATATCGCTATGGCAAATTAATTAGGTAGCCCGCATTGATATTAGAATCTCGTAGATTGCGATTAAACACACTTTTTTATGAGATTTCTCTTTGAATTTTTTTTTCTTATTCTAAGTTTTAGAGGAAAACTTATCAATTCCATTAAAAAATAAATAATTCGTTATTCACTATTTTAGTCTTCGTTAAGCTTCAAAGTTGTTAGGAACAAACGAGTTAAAAGCATACACTTGCAAAAAAAAAAAAATACTAACACTTGTTTTGGGCTTTCAAAGAAAACCTTCTTCAATGCAAAAAAGTGCGAGCTTATGAATGTGAAGTCACATTGTAACAAATTTCTCCATTGAAAATAGATTCGTTCAGCTTTTAATAAGCTTGTGAAGAGAGATATAAGTTTTTACAGTGGTAATTGAAACATTGTTTGGGAAAGTTTTCTACAATTTGATCAAAAAATCACATTTCTCTCATTTCTCTCGCGTTCCATTGCCAGGTGTATCCCATTTCCCCATTTTTTCATTAAAAATATATTTTTATAAACGAGAAGTTGTAACAGCAAGCGGTTACGTTGCATAGCATATCGTTGAAAATTAATATTCCATTACGTTGCAACGTATGCATTTCAAGTTGCGAATTTCATATTTAAAACTTAAAAGAGCCTCCTTTTTCTAAAGAGCTATGTAATTTAGAGCTCTTTTTTCCACTTAACGATAAGACAGAGATAATTCATAGTCATACACTGTTGTCATTATCCGATATTGACCCACGCAAAATGCGTTTTAATGCATTTTGCATAGTTCTTTAGCGCATTTTGTATAGCTTATGCTAAAACATATGCTACGCGCTTTTCCACCTCCCGGTACAAGGACGATTGTGACATATCATTTCGCACAATATCGTTTATAGGGCCATTCTTGCCGGGTAGCACCCGTTGTACGTTTTGAATCTGACCGACATTCATCCATCCGTCTGCGTTTTTTGAAGGAGAGGTATGCCATACAAAATTGAATGCAAAAGTAAAGCAATGACCATAGACGACACGATAGCGTACTTATCGTTGTAGCATATATTTTTACCGTTAAATAATCGTTAAGTGGAAAAGAGCTCTAAACTTGTAATCGGGAGTCATTTCGTAATTACTGATCTAGTATCTGATGCTTGCTCACTACGGTGCTTATGACGTTAGGGCAGCCAGTACTGATGAGATCATTTAACGTCAATTTTGAGGCATCGTTGACAGTGTTATTTAAAACTACCAATACTTAAAATTTATGTCCAAATGAAAGCAGAAAATGATAATCTTTTACAATCATACACTTAAGAAGAAAAGTACTTACATAAGAAGTTGTCCACAAATTGTCACATTTGAAGTGGGGTTCGTGACATAGTGACAGCACATATTTTTGTAACAATTTTTAGGAAAAATAGTGTGACATGTGACATAGGAAGGAGAGGGGGGGACATTCGTTAAAAAGTTACGTAGTTAATGAACAGTTCCTACATGTTTTGATATCACTATAAGAATAATTTTAATTAAAAAATAATTCTACGTTTGATTTAGAAAGTTTTTTTAAATTACGATTTTCTTTTTTCCTCAAAAGTTACAATTGTGGCCTAGTGATTAAAATATAATGACGTTTAGAGATTCAAAGCTGAAATTAATCAATAGAAGAACAGCTAATTAGTACTGTCTGACAAGCTGAGTACTTTACGAACTGTTGGTACGCAAAATGACACCATTAAAGTTCATCTCTCAAAGAACAATTTTGCAAATTGCCTTTATTTGTTTGTCACTATTTCGTGCAAAACGAATTGAAATACACGAAACAATCATATAAAAATGAAAAACTTTGAAAAATAAAATGTTTGGTACTGATGAATAATTTTAAAAATTGGTAAAGCAAAAAATATAACGTCAGTGATTATTTGGAAAGTAAATTACTAAAAGTTTTAATCGTGGGACTTTCTAATAAATTTTGCGTCAGCGTTTCCTGAATACTGATATGAAGCAAAATGAAATTTCAGCAGTTATTAATCGAACTCTGTCGCTTTTATTATTGTAAAAAAATATATGTATAATTTGATAACATTTATTTTTAAATCCATTCCTTAAAATTTGCGCAAACTTCTTTTAAAAATACTTTTCTTTATAAGTTACAAGGTACATAGGGGAGAGTGGTAATGAATGGGCCACTTTTTGGTTTTGAATTTTTGTAATTTTTTCTAACACTTTGTTTTAACTCTGAATTGGTGTTTTAGTTACTTTACTTATCTGGCTATCTTAAAAAGTCATAAAAGTTGGATTAGCACCTGTCTATAATAAATTATAATGGAAAATAAAAATTTTGAAATTTGGCCCATTCAACCCCACCTATGGGGTTGAATGGGCCATCGAAGGTAATGAATGGGCCACTAAATGAATTCAATGAAAACATGTGGATTTAATCTTTTATTTGCTGAATATGACAAAATAAATGTGGCACTTGACATGATGATACAAAATCATACTGATTTAAAATTATATAAACATCAAAACTGATGCAATTAAAATAAAACTGATGCATACCAATTGTAGCAAAAAATGACTAAATAATGAGATTGTAAGAAATAAATAACATCAAATATATATTAAAAAAATAACAGATAATACACACTATGATTTAATAAAATTTATATATTTCAAAAATAATATTAAAAATCACTTTCAAAAACTTCATCTTCATTTTCAAACTTGTCAAAATTCAACTTTTTTTTTTAAAATTTACTAGACATCGGGAATAAGAAATATCTAACTTAAGTTACCAAGAAAGAAAATGAAATTGTACTGTGAGGAATATAATATCAAGGAGAGAGGGGGCTTTTTCAAGCCACGCACTGCGACCAGAGGTCTATTGTACTATAGGAATATAATATAGATCTGCAAATTATATTTAGAAGTTACTACAAACCTATTTTGACGACAGTAATCTTAATCTATCTATGACAGTCAGTTGTGTTTCATATTAATGCGAAAATCCTAAGAAAAGGAAGAAAAACAATATTTATAGGTGGCCCATTCATTACCATGACATAGTGGCCCATTCAGCCCCACCTATACTTTTGGAATACATTTAGGTTTTTTGAGTACATAGAATTTAGATAACATCAAAATACATCTTAAGATTAGTTTATAGATATGCAAAGACTAGCTTATACATATGTATGCAGTGAAATACTTGGTACATTTTAGCTAGAAAATGTTTTACTAAAATGGGAAAAACTTACTTTTCAGTCAGATTCTTGACCATGCCACTCTAGTTTGAAAATGGCTCAGCGCAAATGAATGAAAATTGGATGTGTTTAGTAGAACAAATAGCTACATCTATTGGTGGCATCAAAAAAAAAATTCATGCAAATACTTTTTCATATTTTGTTAGTGGCCCATTCATCACCATGGCCCATTCATTACCACTCTCCCCTACATACATACATTCATTTTAGATATATCTAGGTTATTTAAATAGAAATTGCATTGACATTAATAATATATCCAGAAACATGATTTATGTATTTATTGTTTAATTGACGCATAAAACTACTTTACGATTTCATTTACACTTTTTGCAATTTAAAAATGCATTTTATGGATATGGAAAGACGAAATTGCCAACTTAACAGTGGCTCTCAAAATAGATTTAATGTATATTGAAAATAGTAATATGTGTTCTTCTGCAGATAGAGTTTAAAACTTCTATACTACATCTATAAACGAAGACTAAATTTAACTAAACGCTTTGTTCCGTAGCATTTTTTGTCCAATCTCCCTGGCACTTTTGCAGACATAGAATAGTAAAAACGTGCCGCAGTTGACCATCGAAACATGAATAACATGCAAATCTCGATGCTTCTATTGCGCCTTTAACAAAGGAAGAGCCGAAAATGTCAAAACGGATGAATGTAAAACGATGTCGAGTTGTGACTTTTCTGTAACTGCAACCGAACTCGATCCTAAAAAAAGAATCATTACAATTCAGTAACCAAATCATTTTCGAAATAACAAGTATGTTCCCCGATAACTTCCCATTGCAAAATAAAGGTCTTTAACCTCGAGAAAAATTTTCGACCATATATGCACCGATGCCTAGCAACAACTTTTGTTTTTAGAGTACGTAGGTTTCTGGGAAAGAAGCTTGGTTAAGGAATAAGGGCTTTTTAAGTAATTAACTAAGTTAGGACTATTTTAATCTATTTATATTAATTTAAAGCACTTGTAATGGACAAATAAAAATCCTGAATTACGGAACAAAACTGCAGTAAAATTCTTGCTTTTTGTAGCTTAATAGTTACTATAAGACTGGATTTTAAAGATGTAAACAATAAATTGCTTTTACTTTTAATCGGGTGAATGAAAACACAAAAATTAGACTCTAATTTATTTTTAAAAAAAGCACTAGCTGTTTTTATTAATTACTAGCGGTACCCGCACGGCTTTGCCCGTGGTATAAACTTAAAAATTCATTTGTAAAAAATTGATATAGCAGAAAAAATACTCTATTTTAGTTATAATTCAACTATAATTCCTTCAAAGAATGATATAAAAATTTGGTATGGACCCCACACTACTTCCTTTTACGTGTAAATTTCTTAGTAGATGCCTTAAGTGCTAAAATAGTGCTTGGAGTGAGCAAGATAACAATTCAAACATTTACATCCCTAGTTTGCCACGAAACAATGCAAAAAAATGTTTTACAATGATTAATCTCCTAAATATCGCCGATTTTAACATCATTCAGTGGATTTTTCGCAAAATATCGCCAATAGCGCCAAATTGAACCCAAATAAAAAAAAAATTCGCCAAATTTGTCGCCAACTTGGCGATATGTCGCCAAATTGGCGTCAAACACTTGGCGACTAAAAGCTTGGCGATATATCGCCAAGTGGTCGCGCCAATTCATATCACTTTTGTCTGCATTGAAATTAACACTGATTTACCCATAAAAGGGGTAAAACACCCCCTTGGGGAAATTCGAATGCAACCCCAAGGGGAGGTGCACAAAAATAAGCCAAAAGAGAAAATAAGAACAATTTTGTTGCTCACAGAAACCAACAGAAATCTTACCAAAGTTTAAAAGAAGAAGAAAGTTTTCTTTCCTAACTTCAAAAACAAAATAATAGAAATTTCGTGCATTATTCTTCACAATGATAATAAAAACAATAAACATCGACAAACATCAACCAGCAAACGATAAATTAAAAGCTAAACTCGTTCACTCAAGCCATTTACTGCAATTTATATTGAAATAAGTTCCTAATGAAATAAAATATGTTTTGCAGATGATAAATTTAGAATGGTTTATTATCATGTTGTCTCTTTTTTGACCTCATTTGGTCAAAGAATTATTCCCTCTTCCATACAACTTGTCATATCTCCAAAATGTCTCTAAACTCACAAAAATGGTACCCGTCAGTTTCTTCCTTCTCTACCTATTTTAAGGAAAGGACTCGATTTCTCATTTGATTGACAGGTGCCATCTTATCACGGTTTTATTTTATTTCATTTGACTAATTTTAATAAGGCTTGGAGTTTGGATTGCTACAAAAACAAATACATTTTTTAAAATTATTAAGGGAAAAAGAACGAAACAAATAAACGAAATAAAAACGTAACCATGGTAACAACATGAAAAGTTGATTTCCGTTGATAAAATATTTCATTTCATCTTTATTTTCAAACAAATTTTATTCTCGAGCTTAACCATTTTAGAATCGTTTTGCTTGCTTTGCTGAAGGTAAGCCTTGAATTTCCGGGATTCTAAAAACAATTATTACAGCTCTTCTAATGCTCGTAGAAACTTCAAACTGACATCATTTTTAGCAGAAAATTTCAAGCTTTCGAATGACATAAGACTTGAAAATGTGTATGAAATATTTCTTCCCTATTTTATCGAATTTTCGCTAAGAATTAGAATAGAAAAAGAACGAAATGGAATTTTCGAAAAATCGCTTCGTGGTGTAAAACTACATGCTACAAACTAATTTTGTGCCAAGTGGCATGAAAATCGACAGAACGGTTTTGGCGCTACGCGCGTAACAGACAGACAGAAAGAAGGACAGACCCACCTTCAGCTTTATTATTAGTAGAGACTAGCTGTACCCGCACGGCTTTGCCGTGGTATAAAATTAAAAATTCATTTGTAAAAAACTGATATAGCAGAAAAAATACTCTATTTTAGTTATTCAACTATAATTCTTTTAAAGAATGATATAAAATTTGGCATGGAACCCACACTACTTCCTTTTACGTGTAAATTTCTTAGTAGATGCCTTAAGTGCTAAAATAGTGCTTGGAGTGAGCAAGATAACAATTCAAACATTTACATCCCTAGTTTGCCACAAAACAATGCAAAAAAATGTTTTTCAATGATTAATCTCCTAAATATCGCCGATTTTAACATCATTCAGTGGATTTTTCGCAAAATATCGCCAATAGCACCAGATTGAACCCAAATAAAAAAAAATAAATTTTTTCGCCAAATTTGCCGCCAACTTGGCGATATGTCGCCAAATTGGCGTCAAACACTTTGCGACTAAAAGTTTGGCGATATTTCGCCAAGTGTTCGCGCCAATTGGTATCACTTTTGTATGCATTAAAATTAACACTGATTTACCCCATAAAAGGGGTAAAAACCATCTTGGGGAAATTCGAATGCAACCCCAAGGCACAAAAATAAGCCAAAAGAGAAAATAAGAACAATTTTGCTGCTCATAGAAATCTTACCAAAGTTTAAAAGAAGAAGAAAGTTTTCTTTCCTAACTTCAAAAACAAAATAATAGAAATTTCGTGCATTATTCTTCATCATGATAATAAAAACAATAAACATCGACAAACATCAACCAGCAAATGATAAATTAAAAGCCAAACTCGTTCACTCAAGCCATTTACTGCAATTTATATTGAAATAAAAAAAAGGAAATAAAATATGTTTTGCCAGACGATAAATTTAGAATGGTTTACTATCATGTTGTTTCTTTTTTGACCTCATTTAGTTAAACAATGTTTCCCTCTTCTACACAACTCGTCAGATCGCCAAAATATCTCTAAACTCACAAAAATGGTACGCGTCAGTTTCTTCCTTCTCTACCTTTTTTAAAGAAAGGACTCGATTTCTCATTTGATTGACAGGTGCCATCTTATCACGATTTTATTATATTTCATTTGACTAATTTTAATAAGGCTTGGAGTTTGGATTGCTACAAAAACAAATACATTTTTAAAATTATTAATGGAAAAGAACGAAACAAATAAACGAAATAAAAACGTAACCTTGGTAACAACATTGAAAGTTGATTTCCGTTGATAAAATAATTCATTTCATTAACCATTTTAGAATCGTTTGGCTTGCTTTACTGAAGATAAGCCTTGAATTCCGGGATTCTAAAAACAATTATTACAGCTCTCCTGATGATCGTAGAAACTTCGAAAAAACTTCATTTCGTGCAGAAAATTCCAAGCTTTCGAATGACATAAGACTTGAAAATGTGTGTGAAATATTTCTTCCCTATTTTATCGAATTTCCGCTAATAATTCGAATAGAAAAAGAACGAAATGGAATTTTCGACAAATCGCTTCGAGGTGCAAAACTACATGCTACAAACTAATTTTGTGCCAAGTGGCATGAAAATCGACCGAACGGTTTTGGCGCTACGCGCGTAACAGACAGAAAGAAAGACAGACCCACCTTCAGCTTTATTATTAGTAGAGAAGATAGAGAAGAGATAGAGAAGAGAAAAGAGAAGAGATAGAGATAGAGATTTGAACAGCCTATTTTCTTTTTTCAATAATTAAACGCCCAATACAGCTCACGTGTTAGAGGAAGAAAGAGCACAATGGAACTCAGGGCACAGAGAGGCAAATAGAAATGTTCCTACACTGTAAAAAATGACTGTTGTTTTTACAGTATAATACAGCTAATTGAATAGTAATAAACTGTAAAAATTGCTAATTTTACAATAATATACTGTAAAATTGCTAAATTTACAGTTTATTACCGCGCATTTTACAGTTTTAAACTGGAACCTCTGCCGCCATTTTTATACTGTGTTTTTTCCAGTATAATGCAGCTAAATTTTACAGCAATAATCTAAAACTAGGTGACCCGTGCGGAATTCCGCAGAAAAAAAAAACTTTAAACTTAAAATTTAATACGACAATTTTTATTGGCTTCATTTGCACAACATCGCCATCTACTACCGTCGTTCTAACAACTTTTCAAAGAGATCAAAGACACGTTTACTTTTACAACTACTACAAAAGTGATACCCTATATTAAAATCAAATACCCAAGGCTACTACTAAACTAAATACTAACGTTATCGCAAAACTACCATAGTATTTTGAAACAATAAAAGTTACAATTAAGGTTTACCGAGCTAAGCCTTGGCTTGAAATGTCGCATTTAAAATTGATTTGAACAACAATGTAACGATTTTAACAGTTGAGCAAAAAATTTAACTTTTTCAAACTTCAATCGCTTATAAGTCGCTTAAACGTGGATTTTCGAGATTCTCGTTACGCGGCGCTAGCGGAGAAACGTTCTAAAGAACGCATTTTTGTTATTCTTTCGAATGAAATCAAAATGGAGACGATACGACAATTATTTCGCTAGATAGAGTCAATTTTGTGCCCAAAAATTGAAGTTCGAATAAAAAACGAACCGACACTTTTTAGAGGGTGGGTCTAATTTTCGTCAATAGGCCGCGGAATAAGCTTCAAAATCATAAATTTTCTTGCAATTCGATAAAGAAATGAGCGAGTTTCGACCGGGTATAGGATTCGGCTTAGAGAAATAATATATGGAGATTGCTTACTTTACAGTAAGAAACTGTAAAATTGCGAGCTTTACAGTTTATTACTGTGAATTTTACAGTTTAAATTGGAACCACGGCAAAAAGAATTATACTGTAAAAACAACAGTTCATTTTTTGCAGTGTATAGTTCAAACACGAAGAATAGAAAAGTATGCAACATTTTAATTAGCCTGTACGTCGATATAGAGGAGATTAGTGGCTGCACGTATCATCTTGTAGGGAAGCTACTTTTACTGAAGCTTTGTTGTATTTTTGCTAAGTTTTACTTTTTAGAATTTGAGGTATAAATTATCATTCAATAATCAGTATTCGACTCATCATAGAAAAAGAGTGCCAGAGCCCGAAAGTTGGACTTGTGTTTGCCTGTAATCATTAGCTGAGCATAGTGAATACAAGTGAAACACTAGCTTTGTGAAATAAATACAAGTCGATCAATAACAAAAACTATAACCAGGCTGCGAACCGGCCATCACAGGGGCATGAAGATTGATAAAGAGGGTAGAAGGGTTTATAGAAACTGTTGTAATTGCCCAGATACACAGTTTACACCTTGTCATATCTTTGAGTGTCGAGCAATAAGTGCGAACCTGAGAGAAATTGGTGTATTGCCGTCACTTGTAGACCTTTATGACGATAACATCCAACAAATCGTAAAAGCAGTTATAAGGATCCATGGAGTTATTTAGTTCGGCTAAATCATAGACAGGACAAAAAAAAATCAATATTAATGCATTGCTTTAAAGCTGAAACTTTCTTAACTGCATGCAGGCGGGTGCGGGTGGGGGCTATCGCCCTGGCTTCAAACTATAAGAGAGCGCCGTAAGCTGAGCATTTCCTGTGCTATGGCGCTGTCGTCTCTTAAGACGGCCCTGGTTTCATGCAAGTCGCATATACTTCAGAAAATCTGCAGACTGGTTCTTAGTTGGACGACAAAAAAACTTAAAATTTTTTAACACAAAAAAAGTCTTACATTCCAGCAAATGAAAATTTGTATTGTACTTTTTAAGATATATTGCACAGGTAGCATGTAACATCTTATTATTGAATATTTGTCAGAGCCAATTTAGATTTTGCCTTTCGTGGAATGTCCGTCTACCTCGCAAACTACTTTTTGAATTTTAATTTGCATCGTAGACTCTTGGGGGGAAAATCTGCAACCGAGATGCATACATGTAATATTCTTTATTTTATTAACAAGTTGTAATAAGTTGTGCTCAAATTTGGACACTTGATATTTAAATACTGCTCGGGAGGTATCATGTGACATGTTGATGGGGGTACCTCGGGACAGTATCCTATACATCCAACATTCTCCACTATGAGGAAAAACAATTTGAACAACGGAACATAAATACAGGGTGTCCACTCCTATCGTGGACCAATAGCTAATTTCTTAACCGTTAGAGATAAGCATATAGTTCATTTGGGAAAAAATCTCTAAATTACGAAAGGAATTTTGGCTCTATTCAATGTTTTTTAAAAAATCAAATTTTGAAATAGTTACGAAATTTAGATTTTTATACAGCCTTCCAATCCTATCAATCATATTTAGTAAAACATTCTTGACACTGTAACGTTTAAAACTAAAAAAAAATCACTGTTCTACGACAAAAATTGACCGAGTTATGACGTTTTGAAAAATCAAGATTTTGCATTATTTCATGACGTCATCGAGAGATCGCTGAAGGGACCGTATGCGAAATCCTTCAAAATCTTGATTTTTCAAAACGTCATAACTCGGTCAATTTTTGTGGTAGAAGAGTGATTTTTTTTTTTAGTTTTAAACATTACAGTGTCAAGAATGTTTTACTAAATATGATTGATAGGACTGGGGGGGGGGGGGGGGGCTGTATAAAAATTTAAATTTCGTAACTTTTTCAAAAGTTGATTTTTTGAAAAACATTGAATAGACCCAAAATTCCTTTCGTAATTTAGAGATTTTTTCCCAAATAAACTATATGCTTATCTCTAACGGTTAAGAAATTAGCTATTGGTCCACGATAGGAGTGGACACCCTGTATATTTTAAAACATCAAGGTTTAAAATTAATTTATTAATGGACATTGACTTTAAGGAGTATTTAGTTTTACTGTATTTTCAATGAAACATTTAAGCACATCGAAAATGTGCATTTAATAATTCATTTATCTGCGGATACTATTTTTTATTATTAATGAATATTTCTTATGAATTGTAATCTGACTATATTACGTATTTTGAGTTTTATGTTTCCAAACGAGTATTCAACACTCTGAAGTTAACACAACCTGTAGCTTGATGCGACTCAAAAATTACAAAAAAAAAAATCCATTATAATTCCTTAATGATTTCTCATGTTTATCTAAGTTAAAATGAAGTTTTGTCTCTCGTTCAAATACCATCCTTCAAGTTTTCGTCTATTTAAATATTTTATTTAAAATTACTGTATTATTTTTAATGCGTCAAACGGTGTTTTACATATTTTTTCAAGTCTTACATGTGCTTTCCCAAATAGCACACTTCGTTTTTTAAAGGTTGTAAAATGGTTATTAACATTGTGACAACGGATTAAAAACGTTTAAACGTTTTTTGTGCTACCTGGGTTATCATAATAACTATTTTTAAATCTTATCATTTAACAACTGCTTTCACGTTTGAAGTAGGCAATTTTATATAATGCCCTCATTTTTAATAATAAGTTGTCATAATCATTTTTTGAAGGAAACAATATAACGAGGAAAAATAGTAAAAAAATAGTGAAGGATCCGAGTTTTATAATCATTATCAGCAATTGAAATTTCTTTAGGACTGAAGTTAACCCTTTTGAAGGCGGTGGTAAATATCTTACCACCACGCTAGAACTTAAAACGCACAAAAGTTTTATGTGCAACATATATTGTTCCATTGTGAGCTGCTCCATGTTTCATGTTGTTCCATCAGACAAACTAAAAGTATTTTTGATGATTTGCATTGTATTTAGTTTTTCTATCACTTATTTCATGCGTAACTAAAAAATGTGTAATTTGATCTAACTAATGACGAATAGTTTTACAAGGAATGCACATTTACTTGAGAAATTATTTGTCTTTTACATTTATTCTATTGAATAAATCAGTGAAATGTCATTGCTTGTAATGGACGATGGTTAACTTTACTCACCCCTCTTAAAAACAGAAGCCACAACAACAAAATTTAAAACAATGCATTTTTTGGTCATAAATGAGCTTTGTTTTTCTAATTATAATGCAAAATGTGAACTTTGGAGAAAAACGGATTGTGCCCGTTAAAGGATTAAAGCAACACAAAACAAATGAAAATTGCTCCACTTTTCTCCCCTCCCCGCTCACCCCTAATACCCTGAATATTCAGAGTTTAAAATTTGGGGGCAAAATATCTGGCGTGGATCCAGGGAGGATCATGCCCCCCCCCCCCCAACCCCTCTTATAAAGTAATCAAAATAGACTAAGCTGCTTTCTTAGGGAGTAATATGTGAAAACCTTTTCTCCTGAGCTCTTGCTTTTTTTATGTTGCCTCATTACTTTTTTCATAAATGTATATGTAATCATGTTTTACCATTCGATTAAACCCATATTTTTATTTGCTAGTTGGAGAAAATGCAGTCCGGAAGTGATATTGAGTATAGATATTGATTAATAATCATATGAAAAATTTCCAGAGGACAAAGTTAATTTATTCATTATTAAGAAATCGTTTCAATAAGGCGTACAAAAGAGGAATACTTGCTGAAACAATCAATTTCTTCCAAGGGCATCTCCTGTTGGGGAAGTCTTCTTGCTATGCTCTGAAGGGCAAATGAAATTTGCTGAAATGCTGTAATTTCAGTATTGACGAATGATGATGATAGGCTTATCTAATGATTGGCATTCAATTAAAATATTTTGGAGCCAGCCTGTAACTAGTGACCATCACAAAAAATACTGATTGAAAGAATTATATTAATGTATCTTTGTTTCCAAAGCTATCTCTTTTTCTTCGGGGTGCAATTATCTGTGGTTATTTAACTGCGAAGGTGAAGCGATTTCTAAAGGCTGGCTAACACTAAGAAAATTAGGTTCATGAAATAGATGCGGAAGTTTAATTTTCCAGTCCTTGCAATTCCAGAATTTATGTAATGTCACGTTGTAAAATGATTTATGGATTAGAAACAGATGCTGCGACAATGAGTTTGGGGTTTTTCCGTACAATGGTTGAAGGAGCCTGCTAAGAGAAAATAATGCTCGATTTTCAGTCTAAAATGTGGGAGGGGGGGTCCTGAGGCCCTCCCTGTCAGTGTGCCTTTACATAACAATCTTCCCGATCGGTTTTAGAAACTTTTTGCAAATATTTCGCTCGTCTTCTCGTAGCCATTTCTATTGCTTAATTTACGTTGAAATTTCATTGTTAAATTGCTACATTTAAAAATTTAGAAAACCTTTAAACAAAATTTTATGAATAATAGAGCAAGGTAGAAATCTGTGAAAATTAAGTGCCATAAACTGCATTAAATAATACTGAATGTACTGAAGATGAACGTCTTTACAAAACTTTTACAAAATTTCAAAAAATTTGGTCGAAAGTTAGAACAATAAAACTTCAAAGAAAAGTCAAAGTTTCAGCATCAAATGACTATGCTTGAAATTTGGAAAAAATTGAATATAATTTTGTGAATAATAATTCTCTGTTGCAATCTGAGATTGTCAAGCACCATTGACAAAGCAAAGTTTTTCAGGACATTCATTTATTTTAAGAGAGGGAAGCTAATCTAAAAAATCCAGCTTATGTAACACTCCTTATGTTGAAAAAAAGGAAAAAATTCCATTAGTTAAGTAACACTGGTCACTAAAAAATTAGGGGGGGGGGGGCTGGAACTTCATGAGAAAGGATATTCTATATTTGGTGTTAGGCTTAATGATCAGGATAAAACCTATGCACCAATCGGGTCTGTTAAACTTGTATAGATTATTTACGACAGTTTACTAACTGAAAAGGGAAAAGTATAAACTTCAGCGTACCACTAATTTGGAGAGAACCCAAAAATAACTTAGATAACTTATTTCTGCCTAGTAGGTATTACTGCAGGTTTCAAAATGCATACCAGGGTAAAAATTCAGTGTTGAGTTTGTTTAATCCATCAACTTCTTTTAAAATAGTGTAATATAGAGTTAACTAAATTGTTATATCTTAAAAAGGCGAGTAGCAAGGCAAAAACTAATGCCGTATTTGAATTCAAAGTATCGAATTCGTATGAAATCATCTCAAAAAATCTTGGCACCAAAACTACGGTTGACCAGTGTAAATTATAAAAATTATACTTTTGTTGAAAATTTTTTTCCCTTTTGTGTAGACAATTAATCGTCTGGAATTTCTGACGATCGTTCTGGAATTTGTCTCTTCTTTTTATTGAGTTGAATCATTCTCTTAGACACAAAAGAAAAAAAAAATGTTTGAAATTATTCTCAAATTTGTGTGCCATTTTCTCCAGGCTACCAACCTGGTAAAAACGGATTAAAGATATTTTGAATTCATATTCAACATTTTCATCTTCAAGTATAACTAATATTATTTCTATATAGTTCTACCATTCTAAGCTTGTTAAATACAGAGTGTTACATTTCCTCGATCCCGTAGTTGCAAAATATTTTTGTTAAATTTATAAAAAATATTTTGGACTTGTATAAAGGTGAAACCAAGACTTCATAAAAAAATAACGTTTAAAGCTTTTTCAATGTCTCGGAAAGAATTGCTAATAAATTGTCTAAAAATCGATATTTTCAATTTTTTTCGATTAGATGCAGTTATATTCAATAAATGAACTTTAAAAAAACAGATTTGTTCTTAATATCTCAAATGAAACAGTACTAAAATTAACATTCATAAGAAATAATGATATTGAAATTTCCTTATGTGACAATATTTTCGATTCAAATCTATTAACTGTCTACAACTGCCGATAGAAGGAACATCGTCTCGCCACATGTAAGTCAGTACAATCAGAAATGAAAAAACAAGTTTTCAATGAATATATGTATATGTTGTACCTTTTCACATGAAGGAAAGGCATCATAGAAACTCAAAATAAATTTGTTCAATAATGTTCAATGCCAATTTTGCCTAACTCTATATACTTCCCCAAATTACTGTATGGCTCAGTTTCATCTTTTCTAGAGCTCAAAAATTATTGCTTCATAGCAATCTGCCTTTGTCAGAGATAGAAATTTTATTGATCTATAGCTTTACCTGCAGCTCTTTTCTAGACATAAAAATTATTATTCTGTACTTTGCTACCTTTCTCTAGGTCCCAAAAAGTATTACGCTATAGCTCAGATTTTTTCTGGAAGACAAAAATTATTGCTGAACAGCTTAGTCTACAGTTTTGCAAGACCTAAAAGTTATTGTTCTATTGCTCAGTTTGCATTATTATACTACACAAAAAAATAGTATCCTATATTCTGCATTTCTTCGGAGTCTAAAAAGTATTACTTAACTCAGTCGCTATTTTAAACAGCCTTAAAAATGATTGCTCTGAAATTGAATCTGTTTCGTTCTAGAACACACTCGAAGAACAACTCTACATTTCAAAAAGTGGCAAATATGTTGATTTCAACAAGTTCATCTCATGTGACGAAAGTTTTTGCGACATTCCATTTTGGTAATTCAAAATCTTAATAATATAGGGATTAGTATGCCGAACGCATCTGCTTCACTCGTGTAGTTGTCTCGGAAAGTCCTGACGCGTGTACAACAAATTGGCTCCACGAAAGCAAAATTCTCCAGAAAGAGAGATTAGAATTCAACTTGGGGGATGATACATGTCCAGCCGCTTTCTGTCACAACGGTAGCTTGACCTTTTCCTCCCCGAACGAGCGGGGAAAGACCCTCCTCATTTGAATTCGAATCTTGTCTCCCACACACCTTCGCCGACCTTAATTGCTCGCAAACGCGGAAGTGGCCCGTTCGGGGGATCGACCTCAAAATCTGAACAGAAAGAAATAACTTTCACTTTTTGTCCACCACGAGAGGCTTCTTTGTTCCCTATTAGCCTCACAGACGCAGTGGGAATATCAAGCTGCTGCAGATGTCTGGCTGACGCAATCAAGGCCACGGTGATCAAACAATTAGAATAGAATACTATTCTTGGCCATCGTTTTGTTTAATTTTGCTACGAGGATCCGACATACCCGTGCATTGGTTGCTGTTTTGCTTTAGCAACAATTTAGGCAGGAATTCAAGTGAAACGCGGACGATCGCAACTCACCAATGCAATCGCAAATTCTCAAATTCGGATAC
>JAXGGA010016350.1:0-26857 GCA_038373865.1 Uloborus plumipes | reverse complement strand
GTCGAAATTCGTAATTCGAACGTTTTCCCGAATCCAGTACTTCCAGGGGCTTTTGGGGGATGAAAGCACCCGCTAGAGTGTTACGATTTTCTTTTCTTCTTCAGAAAGGTTCAGCTACCAAAAAAAAGTAAATTGCACATTAATACACATAATAAGCTATATGCAGACTTGACATAAGGGCTTGATCGTTGGCATTTTCGGCTGATTGATTTATACGGCTGATGGCCGATTGTATTTCGTTTCGAATGGGCAGTGAGAAATGCGCTTGGTCGATGATAAACTCAACAAATAGTAGCTGAAATGTGCGTTTCAAAAAAATTTTGAGGAACAATAATGTATTTAGAGTACTTTTAAGAAACTTATGACTAGTCATATTCTTAAAAGCTCACGTGCGTACTTGATGTTAGGGCTTGACCGATGGCATTTTTGGCATGGATGCCGATTGTTTAAAGAACGCAGAAAACGGGGGGGGGGGGGGGGGTTGTTTCTTTTTTTTTTTTTTCGAATGGCTGACGGAAAAAAACAAAACTGAACAGTGCGTTTCAAACATTTTTCAAAGAACCAAAATGTGTTCAGTACATTCCAGAAAAAAAACATATCACAAGTCATATTTTTAAGAAATACATGTGAGGACTTGATATTAATGCTCGACCGACCGCATTTTTTGGAGGTTGGGACAGTGCCGATTGTTAGCCAATTGTTCAAAGACAGCCGAGGACCGATTATTTTTCATTTCGAATGGCCTATGCCGGATTTAAAAACTTAACAAATGGTACCTGAAATGTGCGTTTCAAATATTTCTTAATGAACAAAATGTGTTCAGTACATTGTAGAAACCTATGACAAGCCGTATTTTAAAAATGTGAATAAATATATAAATTTAAAAGCAATATAAACATTTCAAATTTTTAAATGAAAATACTGCATGGAAAATCGCAGAACAAGTGGAGAAAAATGCATGGATACTCGAAATATGTTTCTAATTGAAAAAAATGCAAAAGAGTTGGGTGAGGGGTATTTAAAGGGTTGTAATTAAAAGTCAAACTAGTATTTAAATGTTCAAAGCTAAAAAACGGAAGTAAAACGAAAGCTTATCAAGAGATTGATATTGCATTTCAAGAAATAAAAATATAAGAATGGAAACCGAAAACATTACACCGAAAGCTAAAATTGTCAAATGTTTACGAAAAGGAAAAACTTGAGGAGATTTTCCCACAACATTTATACTAAAAATAAAAACAAATACGACATAGAATTATTTTTCAAGGTCCTAAGCTTTAAAAATAAATATAAGGATCTCAGTAATAAAATTACTTTCCTTTTAAGGCTTGAAAGAGACATAAAAAAAAGCACGTGTTGAGGATTTTAATCACCATGCAAACCCTGAATTCGACATTTCCGTTCGAATTTCGGAAAATTCCGAAGTCCTTAACGGGGGGGGGGGGATACATCGGCATTTAGATATTCTCCCAATGGGCCGATCTTCCAATTTAGCAACGGCCATCGAAGGCGATAGATAAATTTTTCAACCATCGGCACCGATGCATCGGTCAACCCTCATTTGATAGATTAAAAATAGACTAAAAAATGAGATGCAGATAGTGTCTAATCTTTTATCGTAAAACTTTCCTCGCATTTGCGCATGCCTAAAGTCTCTTTGGATTTCCTCAAATTAGGGGGGAAATGCGAAGTAACATTCACGAGGAAGTAAGAAGCGAAAGCACCGGCAAGTGCGTCTCCTTATCCTATCACCCCTTTTTCAAATGGAAGCGATCGTGACTGCCAGGCGCGCAATACGCAGACATACAGTATGTATACGCGTAAGGATTGCTATGAGCCCCCTCCCCCCTAAGAGGAAATCCTGGCTGTGCTAGCGAGTACTTCTGTAGTATATTATAGTCTAAAATCCCACTAGGGTTGATTTACCCTCATCCAGTTTTCTAAAATTATTAACATTAATGAAGAGCAAAAGTTGCGAATAAAACACTGAAGAAAATGTTTCTTTCTATTTCAGATCCCTAATAAGGGTTATCGGGGGCTGAAAGGTGCCAAAAAATGACTGATTTATCCTCATCGAGTTTCCTAAAACTGTTAAGATGAATGGAGCGAGTAGAAGTTGTAAATTAAACGACAACATAGGGTTGTCTGCATTTTTCGGATCCCTAACCAGGGTTGTCAGGGGCTAAGAAACTCAATGAGGGCAAATAAGTCATTTTTTGGCACCTTTTAGACCCTGAGAACCATGATTAGGGATTCGAAAAATGCAGACAACCCGATATTGTCGTTTTATTTACAACTTCTACTCTCCATTTATGTAAACAGTTTTAGGAAACTCGATGAAGGTAAATCAGTCATTTTTTGGCACCTTTCAGCCCCTGACAACCCTTATTAGGGATCTAAAACAGGTGAAAATTTATTCTTTGTCGTTTTATTCGCAGCTTTTGTTCTTCATTAATGTTAATGATTTTAGGAAACTTGATGAGGGTAGGTCAACCTTAGTGGGATCTTGGACTGTTAGATGTAGAAGAAAGTAAAAGTTGAAACATCAATACGAATAATTGAGAATGATTTCTTAACATTTTTTATTTTTCTACATGGTGCAAAAACTGAAAGTAAGATATTTGGTTATTAATGCGAATCAGTTCGAGAGATTTGTGTGTATTTTTTAATTAGATACCACACATACACACACACACACATACACACACACACACAACGAGAGATATAAGGAAAGAAAATGTACCGAAAGAAGAAGTATGACAATAAATAATCTTTCCAAAATACTTAAGCTGAATTAAAGGGGACAAATCTTCAAATTGTATTTAAAAGGCAAAATATAGTCAAACATGACAAATATGCATAGTGACTGGAAATACATACAGTATGTATACAATGAGTTACCGCCCATAAGCCAGGGTAAGTCAACACTGAAGCAAATACATTCAAAGCTCGGCCTTGACATCCTGAGGCTTAACTTCACTTCACACCTCCAGGGTCCCCCGTACCTACCACAGCTTCGTGGTTTAACCGGGATAGGGCCCTGAAGGGCGCTCTGTTCTTAATTTTGAACCAGAACCTAGGGTCGAGCAAACCCTAGGTTCTGGCACCCCCAGAGGTATCGTTCACTTGGAGGACTTTGTGACCACGACATTTTTAACGCCTCCCAGCCACCATTAATCAAGGCGGTGGATCTTTGATAGGCTGGGATCGAACCCGGGTCCCGCCGGACACGAGTCCGATGCCTTACCGATCAGGCCACCACGGCCCCCGACATCCTGAGGCTGCAGTTTCGTCCTTATTCTCGACTCATCAGTCAAGAACAGCCAATAACCGAGCTGGGAGGCAGTTAACCTCTTATTGCAACCAAGAACACCTTCGAACTGGTAGATAAATTTATAAATTAGGTAAGGTAAATTAATTTTATCTACCAGTTTGAAAGTTGTCTTGGCTGCACTGTTAAAACTACAGGTTGCACAAGGCACCTTTAAAGGTGAAACGTTGTAGCACCAGCGGCACCCCTTGAAATGTTACACTTGAATCCCTATGGCACCCTTGAAGGTGCCATTTGGTTCCTTATGGTGCCATGGGTGACCCTTGGTGTGCCATGAGACACCCATCAGGTGCCACATGGAGCCAAATGGTACCTTCAAGGGTGCCATAGGGAGTCAAGTGTAACACTTCAAGGTGTGCCGCTGGTGCTACAACGGTTCACCTTCAAAGGTGCCTTGTGCAACCTGTAGTTTCAACAGTGTAGAATAGGAGGATATCCGCTTCCAGCTCGGTTAATAGCTATTCCTGACTGATGCGTAAAAAGTGAGAACCAAACTGCAGTCTCAGGATGTCATGATTGCGCTGTGGGTGTATTTACTACGCACAGTATGTATTGCGCACAGTTGCATAGTTGAGCCGCCAACTCTATGGAGAAGATGTTTGGGAATTCTAAGTTGCTACAAATACATCTATGTTTCCTTCTAAGAAAACTAGCATGAATCCTAACTGAGGATTTCATCTCATTCTTAAACTACAGGTTGTACAAGGCACCTTTAAGTGTGAAACGTTGTAGCACCAGAGGCACCCCCTGAAGGGTTCCACTTGACTCCCAATGGCACCTTGAAGGTGCCATTTGGTTCCTTAGGGTGGCATGGGTCACCCATGGAGTGCCATAAGATACCCATAGAGTGCCACATGGAGTCAAATGACACCTTCAAAGGTGCCATAGGGAGTCAAGTAGCACTGCCTCTGGTGCTACAGGTAGTCTGGTGCTACAAACTACAGGTTGCACAATAGGGTGGGCCGAAAAAACACTTTTTTTTTATTTCGAATTTGTAATAGCGCGGAAAAGTAGCTAATTGTAAGGACAAAAAGAAGGAAAAAAAAATTATCGAAATTCATTGATATCTTCCGATCGCGCATAAGGCCTAAAATTTGACAAAATATGAAAAAAACTTCATTTTTGCGATTTTTTTTTGAAAAAATTTCGAATGAAATGTTTCCATAATTTTTTCGCGCGGAAAAGTTTATAATTATGAAGACAAAAAAAGGGATAAAAAGGAGGAAAAAAAATTATCGAAATCGATTAATATCTTCCGGTCGTGCCTAGGGCCTAAACTTTGACAAAATATGAAAAAACATCATTTTGGCGATTTTGTGTTTAATTTTTTGAATTAGATGTTTTCGTAATGCAATACTTGTAACGTTTGCTAATATAGCCTTAAAACATTGTGTTTTGATTTTGTTTTGGTCAGTTAATATCTTCCGGTTGCGCATTAACCCCAAAATTACCCAAAATAAAAATTAAAAAAAAGTTACATTTTTACACGTTTTTGGTTTTTGATGAATATTTTTTTGTGAAACGACCATATTATTTTTTGAGACAGACTGACAATAATATAGAACAACAAACTACCACAGGTTCAGTCGATATTATTCAGTTGCGAAAAGCCTTAGAAACTCTCATGCGTAGACGTCCGGCAGCAATCCAGGCAACGTTGCTCGCCGGGCAACGGCTCTCTTCCACTCCATCGCCGCCTTCCTAGGACTACGTCAGCTGTCTACCTATATTGTTTTTTCAGTCTACGTTTCTATGTAGTAATCGCAATGTACTATTATTTAGTTCAATCTAGCTGTTTTCATTTTGAAATTCTTACAGTCTTCTGTAATGATGTAGTTTTCTGCTCTGTGTGAACTCGGTGATTTAACGAAAAAGTTATACAATGGACGAGCCAAATAACAAGACGAATACTCTAATAACAAGACAAATATTTGGCTGCCCCACTTTTGGTACTCCAAAAGAACTGCCATCAAACAAGCCGTCCACTGGCAAGGACATCATTATGTGCCGTACTCAAGGAAGGTTAAATTTGGCACTAGAAATTAATAATGGTGTCTTCGCCAGTAGGCAGTTAGGTTGATGGCAGTTCTTTGGAGTGCCAAAAGTGGCGCAGCCAAATATTTGTCTTGTTATTACATAACTTTTTGTTAAATCACAGAGTCCACACACAGCAGGAAACTACATCATTACAGAAGACTACAAGATTTTCAAAATCAAAACAGCTAGATTGAACTAAATAATAGTACACTGCGATTACTACATAGAAGCGCAGACTGAAAAAACAATATAGGCAGACAACTGACATGGTCCTAGGAAGGCGGCGATGGAGTGGAAAAGAGCCGTAGCCAGGCGAGCGACGTTGCCTGGATTGACGCCCGACGTCTGCGCATGAGTTTCTAAGGCTTTTCGCAACTGGATAACATCGACTGAACCTGTGATAGTTTATTTTTCTATATTATTGTCAGTCTGTCTCAAAAAATACTACGGTTGTTTCACAAAAAATTATTCATCAAAAACCAAAAACGCGTAAAAATGTAACTTTTATTTATTATTTTGGGTAATTTTGGGGTTAATTCGCAACCGGAAGATATTAACTGACCAAAACAAAATCAAAGCACAATGGTTTAAGGCTATATTAGTAAACGTTACAAACTATTGCATTACGAAAACATCTAATTCAAAAAATGAAACAAAAAATCGCAAAAATTATGTTTTTTTCATATTTTGTCAAAGTTTAGGCCTTATGCGCGATCGGAAGATATCAATGGATTTCGAAAAATTTTTTTTCCTTCTTTCTGTCCTTACAATTAGCTATTTTTCCGCACTATTACATTTCGAAAACATCAAATTCAAAAATTTAAAAAAAAAATCGCGAAAATGAAGTTTTTTCATTTTTTGTCAAACTTTAGGGCTTAGCGGCACCCCTGAAGGGTGCCACTTGACTCCCTATGGCCCCCTTGAAGGTGTCATTTAGTTCTCTGTGGCACAAAATCGGCAAACTTATTACCCCCTTCCTTGTTATGTCAGGGGCTAAAAAGGGACTCGGTCAAGAAAAACATTGTACATGCACCTGCTAGTAACATTTCAATTTTGACACTGCAAGAAAATTCCAAAACGTCATAGATTACTTCCAGCAACATTTCAGGGTTTCCGGTGAAAAAAAAGCATTCATGTGCAAAACATTTTCACGAAAGCAGATTTTTCACTGAAAAAGAACTCTTTTCTTGGTTTTGTTGATAAGTTTATTCTTAAATTACATTTCCTTGTTCCTCAAAATATTGGGACAGTTTTTTAGGAGGAGGCGTCCCGGGGGGGGGGGAGGTCACTGGTCTATTAAGGAATCGTGTTCCGGGTGTTAGAAAACTCGTTCGATAAGTTACAGTTGGAAATTAAAACCAAATGCATTCGTGCTTTAGATTCTAATCGAACTTAACGGCCTTCTGGCATCGTCCTTTCAAAATATTTGTGAACAAATTGAACCACCTGGCCCAACATGGGGGCCACTAGGATTCCAAAGCCCGACTAACTTATCATGAGTTTGTTTAAACTAACCCTTTTTGAGGGTTCCATCTAGTCAGCATTAAAATTTCATTTTAAGGTTGAGTAGACTAAAGGTTGGGTTGGCTAAAACTATTGACTAAAACGATTTTAACTATTCGGGGGATCCTAAAAAGTAGGGTCCATAGGCCACGACCTAGTCAGTTTTCAGGATATGTAGACTAGGCCTTTTTGATAAATCAGGCCTTTCGTGTAAAAAAAAATGGTTCGCTTAATTATAGTTGGTAATTTCTAAAAACAATGTACTAGTGCTTTCAATTCTAGTCTGATTTTGTGGCCCTATGGTATCGCCCTTGGAAAAAAAGTGGTGACACATTGCACCCCTGGCCCGATTCGGGGGTCGAGACCGGGCCTCATGGATATCATACCGGCCATCATACTGTTGACTGGTGCTGGGTGTAAAAAACTCGTTCACTTAGTTACAGTAGGTAATATCTAAAAACAATGTAGTCGTGTTCTAGAGTCTAGTCCAGCTTCGATCGAGACCCGATGACTATACCATCATGGAACCCCACCTAGCTGCGAAGTTTACTTTCCGTTACATCACTACTGCTTGGTTACACACAAGGGCATATATAAAGGAGAGGCCAAGACCCCTCAGCAGAAATCGGGAGAGATTTTTGAAAAGTAATTATTCGGTTGGCGTTTGCTCAAAAATAATTGCTCGAAAAAAAAGTCACTTATTGACATTGTTGCAATAATTTTGCGGTCAAAATCGTTTTTAAATTTAAAAAAAAAAAGAGAGAGAACGTTTCTTTGCAAAAACTGGTGAAATGGAGGGGGAGGGAGGCTTATAGATGGGAAATTAAAAGCTATGACATTCACTTTTCTCTTTCCTGCAGAAATTGCATGTCCTCTAGTAGCCCCTTTTGTTCTTTTCGCCTCTCTTCTTCTGTTCAAATGGGGCATATTTATTTCCGGTGATTAATATCGTTCGTTCCTGTTATGCATAACAATTCATAGAAAGCGCTATGTAAGGGGCGAGCTGAAGTTGCCCTGGCCCCTCCCAAAAATGCCAAAAAGAAATATTAAACTTCAAGCACGGAAGCAAAAGGGGATCATGACCCCCTAGACGAGAACAAAGATATCTTAAATGTTCACTTAGTTATCGAAAATATCCAAGTAAGAGCATCTGATCCCCTTTGCACCCCAATGTCATGAACAATAACTAAAATTTGCATTTTTGCAACTTCAATTTTCGAAAATTTTAAGGAGGAAAGCTCATCTACCTCTTCTACAATAATTGGTCTAAAATGCTATTTTAGGAATTTAAACTTCAAGCAATTTAATTTCTGGTAGAGGTCGGTCCACTTCCATCATTTATATCTAACTCCTTCAAAGAGGATAATTTGAAAATGTGTTTTTAGGAAACTATAGCTATCGAATTTCTGACCATTTTCCCTAACATTCTAAGATAATTTAAAATAGCATTTTTTAGCCTCAATGCCAAAAAATTTCCTGCAGAGCCCTAAAACCTTTTTCCTTTTTGAACATTACCAAACATTAACTAAAAATGCGTTTTCATGCCTTTAATTTCGCTGAATTCCCGAAACAGAGAGAGAGAGAACGTGCTTTGACCCTTTATCTCCTTTATATGGCATATATAGCTGCGTTTCTTTTAACTTCGACATCACAAAAGATGCTGAACCCTGATCATATCGGCCCCCTCCAACTTTTAACATATATACGGCACTGGTTGCAGATACACTTTAACAAGCGCAGAAGAGAACCTACAATTCCAAATGAAACAAACTTATGATTTCAGGATGCAGGTGAGGATTCTGTCAAAACTGCGAGCACTGAATAAGCGAGAACGCTGAAAGTTGGGGAAAACTTGGATTAGACAAAAGTTCGAAGCGAGGCCCCTTCGTTTTTTTTTTTTTTTTTTTTTTTTTTTTTGACTCGAAAAATAGAAAATATTTCAACCGTACTTCTTAAAATTTTGTTTCGGAATAAAGTTCGGATGGAGAAAAATTCGGGACGAAGTGGAGATGCGAGGCTTTGGGCGTTCGTCCACCCCTTGCTACGCCTCTGTGTGTCAAAAGAAGAGCAAATGCAAATTTTAAATTGAAAACTTCTTAAAGTTCCCACTCACGAGCCATCACCCCTTTTTTTAAGTGGAATGGTTCGGGAGTACTAGGCGCGGTTTTCGCGGACGGACAGTACACCATCTTTAGAACCGCCCTTTATCTTTCCTGTTTGCTGTTGTTCACCTAATTGTCGACTTTCTTTTGGTGTCTGTTTGTTTCTTTATTCCACAAGTATTTTTGATTTATTAACTCCTTTTCTCCCATGAGATTCCCGTATGTATTAATTTTAAACAAAGCCTTAGTTTTAAAAAATACATATCAACGTCAAAAGAGCGCGACTCCTATCCTTTGTATGCATCAGACAAATGTTTTCTTACTCTCCTGAGAAGTAACGAAAATGGACAAAAATTAGTCTAGTTCTAAGATAGAGTTTTTTCTTCGTAGGTATAAGCCTTATTTTTAGCTTAGTATTGAAGCTACCGAAAAAAGAAAATTGGAAAATTTCTCCTGCTAAATAAATACAAATACAAAAGATGACGACCATCTACAGGCACTAGGCCCAACTAGGCTGGTCCTAGTCAAATTATAATCCCAAATAAAGATCCAAGGCCCTCTTAAAGCTATCAACTCCCTTACTCATAACAACCTCCTCCGGTAAGCTGTTCCAGGTACTCACAACCCTACTGAAATAGTAATTTTTCCTCACCTCTAGACTTAAATAGCTTAAAACAGTGTCCCTTTGTCCTGCTTTCTAAACAAAAATTTAGCCCATCAACATCCTTCATTTTGATAAGTTTAAACAACTGGTTCATGTCCCCTCGATCCAGGACTGAGGAAACAGCATTATTTTATTCAACAACGCTTTAACTATTATATTAACAGCTGAAGTTCTAAATCATGCAACATCATGACATACACGAAAAAGGAGTCAAGTTCAAATACCACAACGGGAAGTTGAACACCATTTGTAAAAGCTCACACACCCTTACGTGCAATGCACGCAAATGTATTCGTTTATCACGCTTTCAAAGACTGAACAGACGACAAAATAAATCGTGAAGTTTTTGGTTGCATGCACCAATAATGGACAAAAACTCTAAAACCAAAACAAGGAAAAAGCAGCGCTAAGCGCTTACTAAATCTTCGAAAAGTGTTAGGCGTCATCTCACAACCATTTGACGAAAATGAGGGGAATAACTATCTTTCTGCTAACAGGTGTTGTGTTCTTTTGTTTCCTAAATAGAGTGTCGTCTTCTGCAGACGATGATTATGAAGAATATTCGGAGGAAGAGTCTGAAGAAGGTTTAAACGATCAGGAAATATTGGACTGCATAGGAATAGCAATGTGTGATGACGGTAAGTATCTCAAATGTACACATAAGGCGATTGTACACTAAAAAATAAATTACAGTATGATAAGGCTAATTTTATAGTAATTTTACAGTAATAAACAGTAAAACTGCTAATTTTACAGTAGTGAACTAAAATTGCTAGTTTACAGCAATAAACTTCAAAATTACTAGTTTACAGTAATAAACTGTAAAATTGCTAGTTTCACAGTTTATAACTGTGCATTTTATAGTTTTAAAATGGTACCTCTGCTGCCAGTATTATACTGTTGTTTTTACAGTATAATACAGTTAATTTTACAGTAAGATTGCTAATTTTACAGTAATCAACTAAAATTGCTTATTTTACATTGATAAACTGTAAAATAGCTTGTTTTACCAAGGCTTCACTAGATAGCGTTTTATACAGGCTGTATCATTACTCAAAACATCAATGGTGAAGATTTGCCCGCTGGAGAGCGCTGAACAATCACCACCCAAATGTTTGTTTACATTTATTAGCATATTGTTTCTGCTGTAAAAAGTGATGTTTATCCTATCTTTAAGCGTTAAAAAATATTGATATAGTTAACTGAAGTGGAGTACAGAGTGAATTGATGCCGAAGGCCTTATTAGTACTGCTTTTTAAGGGAAACAAATTCCCTTTTCAGGTAAAGTTGGTCACAACTCATGATTCAGTCATACGATATTCATTTATCTGTTTACTTTCTTCGAATTAGCAACATATAGCGATGGCGTTCAATTTTTACATCTCTGCATTAATAAAATGTAAGCTTAAATTAATTCGCAGACGATAAATACAAAATGTAGCAATGAAATAATATTTGTTCTATTTACTATTTTGTTTCATTATTGTTGATCACACGATCTTAATTGCTACGCGAAAGCTCAGATGTTCATTTTGATAGCGCTGACGCATCAGAGCGATAAATGGCGAATCTATTCTATTCGTCGAGACATTTCATTTTGATGCCCCAGAATGAAATGTACTGTAATGAAGCAATGGTGCTCAACGGAAAGACGATTGGCAACAAAACATATTAATTTTTTCAGTAACAACGAAATGAGCATATATAATCGCTTGGTGCTAAAGAGCAAAACAAGTACGAAAAAGATAAACAAAACTACAATATTGCGACGACCAACTGTATCATGGCTAACTGTGGACTGAATTTTAAAAAGTTTTATGGCAAACCGTTGGTAGAATTGGCTCGCTTAGCGAATAGATTCGCCATTTATCGCTCTGCGGTGCCAGTGTCGTTTCATAGTTAATTAATAATTAGAATCAATTGAAAGGAAAAATAATTCGCTAACTAATTAAAATAAGCCGTTAAAATGCAGAATAAACCAACAAATAAAACAAGCTATTAAATAACGTTAAAATATACTATAAAATAGAATTGAATGGCAGATTGTACAATTGTCACCAACAAATTAACTTTTAATTTTGTCTTTTATTATCCGATTGGTATATAATATTAGTTACCATAAAATTTGATAGATGTCGCTGGACAATTACCACCGTTTTTATCCCAAGGATTTTGATCAAATGAAACAGCCTGTATAAAACGCCATCTAGTGAAGCCTTGGTTTTACAGTTTATTACTGTGCTTTTACAGTTGTAAACTGGAACCTCTGTTGCCAGTATTATACTGGTGAAACCACTGCTTATTTTTTGCAGCGTAGACATAAGGCGAGTGTATACTGTGACTTTGTTAAGTTGAAGCTTAACCTTGACAGTGCTTATAATCTGGCTTTGAAAAGATAGCACTTGACTCCGCCTTTTTTCAGATTTGCTCATTTTTATGTAGGGGTGATGCACAGAGTAAAACTGGAGAACGGAATTCTCAAATGTGGCATTGGTTCCAGAGCTTAAATATATAATCTTGCTGCGAATGAATAGGTCAGCCAATTTAATAAATGAGTCAAATCGGTAAAACATTTGAATTTTCCGGTGTTAAGGGAGATGTCTCATTGGACAGGACACATCATATTCTAAGTGTTAAAAAACTGCTTCAGAATTTTGATAATGTAATGGTATAAGTCAATTTATTCCTACCTTAATTCTGTCCTTTTTTCTTTCCGGGAGGGCTTGCTAAGTGCTTGCTGCAAAAAGCTTCATAATTCTGTTTCAAAAGTAACGCTCACACATTATTTCAAAATAAAAATATTTTTTTTAAGGTAACTACATTTAAAACTTATTTTTATGACAAAACTTTGTACTTATATACAGTTACAGTTATTTTCGTAGTTCGCTAAAGTTCAGAATTGAAATCTGCTCCGAGCGCCCTCCAGCGGGTAACTGATGACAGAAACAGTTTCTTCTGAACACTAAGAAAGGGGGCGAGTCTTGGTTTTGCCTCTTTGAGCAGTCATTGGTCAAAGACTAAAACGCTTTAAAAAAGTCAAGAGTAGGGTTGCAATAAAAAGCGTAAAGCATGTCATTTTTAATTTTTCGCCAACTTAAAGCAGTTACTGCTGCAAATTAGATAAGCAATAGATAATCACATAGCAAAAACGTATTAGGATCTTTTTTTTTTTTTTTTTTTTTTAGTTTAATTGATTCTGTAACTTTTAAGCATTAGTCATCGAAATTTCACACAAAATTCTTTAGAACAACAATAAGAACAATAAACACCCACAACCCATCAGGACCAGACTATATAATGATAAGTGTAAAGCAGGAATACACTAGCTGTTGACGATTTGTTTACATTCCAAAATAGCGAGCAGAAAGATGTGACTTACTTTGCCGCCATGTTTACTACTCATTTCACTTTTCTGCAGGCCCGTCATTTAGGGGGGGGGGCGCAAGGGAGGGCAATTGCCTCCCCCCTGACTTTGGGAAATCAATGTATTGGCATATGAGTGGGCGTGGTTTTTACCACTTTTGGTAAATTTTACATTGTGTATGCCCCCTTTGCCCTGCCCCCTCCCCCCAGAAAATTTCGAAATGACATCCCCGCTTTTCTGTGGAACTTATCATGTTTTTTAATGATTGTATACCTTTATTTGAATGTGTGGATTGTAAACAATTGATGTTGTTTTTACAGTATAATACAGCGAACTATACAGTAATAAACTGTAAAATTACTAATTTTACAGTAGTAAACTGTAAAATTGCTAGTTTACAATAATAAACTGCAAAATTGCTAGTTTCAAAGTTTATTACAGCGCATTTTTCAGTTTTAAACTGGAACCTCTGATGCCAGTATTATACTATTGTTTTTACAGTATGATACAACTAATTTTATGACAAATTTGCTAATTTTACGGGAATAAGCTGTAAAATTACTAGTTTTGCAGTAATAAAAGGTAAAATTACTAGTTTTATAGTAATAAATAAAATTACTAGTTTTATAGTAATAAATAAAATTACTAGTTTTACAGTAATAAAATGCAAAATTACTAGTTTTATAGTAATAAATAAAATTACTAGTTTTACAGTAATAAAATGCAAAATTACTAGTTCTACAGTAATAAAATGTAATATTACTAGTTTTACAGTAATAAATAAAATTACTTGTTTTACAGAAATAAATAAAATTACTAGTTTTACAGTAATAAAATGTAAAATTACTAGTTTTACAGCAATAAATAAAATTACTAGTTTTATAGTAATAAAATGCAAAATTACTAGTTTTACAGTAATAAAATGTAAAATTACTAGTTTTACAGTAATAAATAAAATTACTAGTTTTACAGTAATGATATGTAAAATTACTAGTTTTACATTAATAAACTGTAAAAGTTCTAGTTTTACAGTTTATTACTGTGCTTTTAGTTTTAAACTGGAACCTCTGCTGCCAGTATTATACTGTAAAAACAACAGTTTTTTTTTTTTTTTTGCAATGTGAGTGTAATGGAAGAAAACAAGTTTTAGTGTAAAACCAATTTTTTTAGGAACACCTTATCCCCAGAGGGTTCGCGGATGCATGAAAAGATTACCACGTGATGTAAGTGCATTTAGATTTTATTTTCATGTACGTGATTTTTGCCTTACTAACGGTTTTTTTTTTTTTTTTTTTCGGATGCAGGATTTGTTGAGAATTCGAGATGCAATTATTATGGAAGTGAGCAACGCGAAACTTCGCAGCGATGACCCGGATACGGTAGCAGATGGCGTGTGTGAGCTACCAGTAGATGAACGGGTACACGACATTTTATTCTTAACTAGCTTAATACCCGGCGTTGCCCGGGTGCTTATTAATACAACACAGCTAATTATAATTGTTTTTTACCCATATGATGCTTAAATGAAAGAGATGAGCCTCAAATTGATAATTCATTGTTAATCGTCATCTTTGTTGGAAAATACTCATATTTAAATGTATTAAATTTTATCAATTTGTATTCTTAAAGGCTTATCTCTATTACTCTATCTGTTCAAAACTGAAAGAAAATGGCCATTTTAAGATAAAAAATTAGAATTTTGAGCTTTTTGGATTTTTTTTTAATTTCAAACCCCGCCTATGTGAATTCTAGGGTATCAAGGAACCTCTGTGCCAAGTTTGATGAAAATCCGACGAAAACTGTGGAAATGTATGAGGAACAAACATACAAACAAACAAACATATATCCATTTATATTATATAGATATCAACGAATATTACTGTTATGTGCATGTTCTCAACATGATCTTCACACTTTAGAAATTAAAATCTAAAATGATCTAATGATCAACATTGAAAGCCGATTCCCATTCTTATCGACCCCTCCCCCCCCCCGCCGCTATAGCAGTGGGTCAGTACCTTTACACTACTGAAGAGAACTTGGTACCCTTCCGAAACCCCTAAACGGACCACATATGAGGGAAATAATATTTCCACAACAAAATAGGCTTATCTAGAGCCGCTATATAGACAGGCCGACGCATCAAGCTTAAGTTTTGTTTAAATATTTAGCAGAGTTAAAGCAGTGTCCGTGTAATTCAATGATGTAGCAATAATATAAATAAAAAAATAGATGCATTCTATTTTATATGCTAGAATTAAAACAAACGTATTTACAAAAACAACATAACATCCAACTGACAAGATAACTTACAACCACATCGTCGATGCCAAAACATACTAGTCGACTATATAAATGTTTTTAAGTGATGCAGCAATTTGCATACTGTTAAAGAAAACCGTGTTGCCAATTGACGACAGAATGTAATTTTTCCAACAAGAAGTTTCACCACTTTGGATCCAACTCATTTGCTTTTTTTTTTCATTTTTCATTGTTGCGGATTTAGGGTTACGAAAGCAAAGTTTCGGGACATTGCCAAGCTTTGTTAAATTCACGTGAAAAGTAACCAAAAAGCGATAACTCGCCAGAAAAGACAACCCTCAAACACGCACTGGATCCACAGTAGTCAAACGCGTCGGCTCGTCTATATAGCGGCTCTAGGTTTACCTACTATGCTACACTGCAAGGTTTCTGGACACTGACGTGCCTAGGAAAAACTAAAGCCCCTATATAGACGAGCCGACGCATCAAGATTAAGTTTGACCACTTTGGATCCAGAGCGTGTTTAAGGGTTGTCGTTTCAGGTGTGTTATCGCTCTTTGGTAACTTTTCATATGAATTTAACAAAGCTTGCAATGTCCCGAAACTTTGCTCTGGTAACCCTAGCTCCGCAACAATGAAAAATGAAAGTAAAAGCAAATGAGTTGGATCCAAAGTGATGAAACTTAAGCTTGATGCGTCGGTCTGTCTATATAGCGGCTCTGGGAAAAACGAGGTAACAGATAAAACGTCACAGCCTACTTGGCAAGAGGAGATCGCTAACTGTTTGTGAGCTTTTATTGGCTCCGCTCGTCGTGACGTCAGTGTCAACTTCAGTTGCTGTCTAGTATAGGAAACTATAGGTTATAGTTTCCAACTTGACTACTAGATACTCTGAAGAGAGTTGCAAAAAAAAAAAAAACTTCAGCATCGCCCAATTTTAAAACACAATTGATTGATTTTTAATGATTTTTTAAAAAACCCACGTGCAAAAAAGTCCGCCTTGAGAAACGAAACTAGTGACGCCATTGAGCTCGTTCTCTCAGGCCTTCACATAAAAATAATATTGCAGCTGTACTATCTCTTCATTGCGGAGGTTTTTTTTTCTCTCTTCCGTTATGAAGTAGTTGAAGTCTATTAATTCTCTATGAAGGTTGGATTTGTCAAAGAGCAATCCAATAACCTGCCACGGGGGTCAGCGTGATGGTTTTAAACTTTTAGGGCTGAAAACCATATTTATATTTTTAGAAAGTCATTATCGGTGACTTTTATCGATTGCGGCAGCCCTCGAGGAAGAACGTTGTGAAAGGGAGACCTTATTTCTGTTCGGCCGATACACAAAGATTCTCACTCCATTTGCACTCGCGGTTGAAGAGCGAAAAATGAAACCAGCCATAATATGACGTCCCCGTCACTAGAAGATTAAAATATATTTAAAAAAAAATAAAAAACTACTTGTCGTATTGCAAAAATGTTTTCACCGATGATGTTCATATACATGTTGTTCTATCATATTAAACAAAATTAAAAAATCGAAAACTATTATATCAGGTGAAATGAGATAAATCCAAAAATTTTCTTAAATACATTGAATTACAATTGCAAAAATTGTATAAATTAATGTCCTATTGTACAAATTAATGCCCCGTCCTAGAAATTAGTAGGGTGAGTTCTGGTAAGTGCGTCCACGGGGTAAGTGCGACCACTAGGAATTATATGAACACTGTCCTAAAATGGCTTCTGCAACACATCAACTATGTTAGATAACTGTCTAATGATAATTTCAATAGGTAGAATTCAGGCCTGGATTCAATAGACGAAACACAATCAGAGACAACTTAAATGCCTTCAAACAAACTCTAAAGTAAAGATTGAGAAGATTTTGTTTCAGTTTCTCTTGTAGTCATACCAAGCAATAGAAGTCAAGAAATGCAAGTTGTTTCTTTTGAGTAATAGCTACTAATAACATACAGGGGCGGACTGGAAATGTGGAAGATGTGGAAAATTCCACATGGGCCGCACCTACTTTGGGCCGTTTTTATACATTTATTTATTTTTTTCTAATTAGAAAAATAAAATTTCGAAAAAAAAAAAAAAAAAGTTGGGCCGGCCCAGCCGTTTTCACGTTTGAAATCACAGCTAGAACTGTCTCTTTCTAGAGGGGAAGGGGGGTGTTAAGTCGCTGATTACTCAGCACTGTATGGTTTTCCTCTTCCAAGTGAAAGTCAAGGCCGAGGGAAACAATGGCTTTGTGGGGTCTTCGTCTAAAACGATGCTTAAGGCATCCTGGCTTAAGTCTCCAAATTGTGTCTCTTTTGCTATCTCTGTTCGGAATTGATGCTTCGAGGGTTTCTAGTATGGAGCGTTATATTGGGGGGGGGGGGGGGGCTTTTTTATGGCCATCTGAGATCTGACGCTGCCTGGGAAAAAGTTGAAATAAGAAAAAGGCGCCATTCGAAGAAAAGGATGTATTGGGATTCTTAAGTAACATGAGAAACGAAAGCTAAACATTTTTTTTTCTTTTCTCCTTTCGTGCTTCCCGCCACTTTTTATGCAATGGATAGACCCATGGCTTTTTCAACCAATTAGGTTCTCAAAATAACAAAAACGAGTCTATCGTTATATATCGTTCTTGAATCAACAGTGACAAAAATCTTTTCGAGGTAAGTTTAATATTTTAAATAATGTGTTTGTTAAACTTTTGCTGTAATACGAATTTGAAATATAATTATTATAAATTGAATATATTTTTGTTTATCTGAGTTTAAATTCCTAAAGGTACAAAAAGTATAAAGGTTAAATTTAAAATGTACTGGATATTTCATTTCATTAGAAATATATTGCAAAAAAGCTTTCATAACATTTTCTTGTGAACTCTTGTTAATTTTTAAATTGATATCAGCTTAAAATTTCAAAAAACAATCAGCATATAACGTATTAGAGTTACAATCCGCATTAAAAATTACCCATGTAGATACAATCTTTTATGTGATTTGGCTCGAATTTTAAGCCAGAAAATGTCTTACATTCTGGATACACTCGTACAATCTTGAGAAGGGGGGGGGGGCACAGACCTCGAAGTTTAGGAGTGCAGACTGGGCCTTCACTCCCCTCCCGCCTATTTTTCACATATATTTTTCGTTAGAGAAACCTTTGCTCTTACTTTTCGGATAAATTTTTTCACTCATAATTTATTCAACTTTTTTTGCTCAGTTACCAGGCTAAATTTAGACGGGGCTGTAAGTTACTACAAATATGGGTCTTTTGTAGTCTGATCAACTTTTTTGATAACAAAACACCATTAGTCCACTTTTATGTGTCTTTTTCGCTGATATTCCTCACATTTTTTAATGCTCTCTTTGTTGTTTTTTGGATTAATCTAATAGTTGGATTTGTATAAGAAAAGTAATGCAATAATCTGCTTGCTTGGTGGCAGGCCCGTCATTTAGGGGGGGGGGCAGGGGGGTCAATCGGCCCCTTTACTAACAGAAAAAATTATATAAAATAAATATGCTTGCTCAACTTTGAATTATCTTCCAGAAATAAGTCATAACACAATGACAAAATTTGAAGGAATTCAAAAGTAAGCTTCAAGAAACTTACCGGAAACAATTGTAAATAATAGCACAGGTAAGTTTGTCATAGCATTTAAGTAAAAAGTTTGTAAATCAAGTATGAGACAAGAATTATGTATTCAGATTATCTACAGAAACAACGTAGTAAAAAACAGATTTCAGACACAAATAAATGATTTATTTTGTTATATTATATGCACTATAAGATTTTTTTAGCAATTATCTTGCATTTGGTACGGTTTTTTTTTATATATGATTATGACTGACGAATCCTTGAAAGAAATATTTAGAAAGTGAAAATTTCTGATTTATGATGAAAGATAATTAACTCTATGCTGAAGTCTATACTTTAAAATAAATATTTACATTTTTCATTTTACAACCTGACACAAGATGCAGTCGCGTAATTGTTTTGTATTTCTTCTCTCTCTCTCTCACAATGAGCCAGATTTTATGAAAATAGTATTTTCAAGTTAAAATTATTTTCTAGTGTAGTAAGCAGTTACATAGAATTTTCAAATTTATACCACAAAAAGGACCATATAAAATAGTTGTGATTACGCCCAATCATCACACACGCCCACCGTTTGATGATTCCATACTTTTTTAAATTATTGTTTTAGTAACGCAACAAAAATGGAAAAGCTCAAGATAAAATACAGTGCAGCCAGGAAAATGGGCACGACCTTGCATTTAATATTAATGGCAATCTTAAGGTCTGTTTTGACCAAAAAAACCTTCCAGATGGTAATTCTGGCTGCGCTAGAGGATAACCATAAACGGAAATAATTTTCCTGATGATTTTTGTTCCAATTTTGGAAAAGTTTGGCACCAAAACATTGAAATTTTTGACAGAGGGCCTGTATTCCCCTATTCCCCCTCTCTCCCAGACATAGCGGTATAATAAGGTAAAATGAATGAAATTAACTGTAAACGATATTTTTACTATGATTTTTATTTAGAATTTTAGAAATCTTCTGGTTTCAAAGAAAAAGTGTCCAGCAAGTTGGGGAGAGGGGGAGCACGTGCCCCCCCCCCCCCCCGACGCTGCGCTTATGGCTACATAACTGCTTAATAGTTTATTTAAAAGGGAATTAAACACGTGAAAAATTAATTTCAAAATGCAATAGCTTTTGAAGTGTTATTATATAATAAATTTGAAAAATTGAATTAACGTATTTAAATGATTGATGCATTACTAAAATGTGTTTTTCTTTTCTTAAAAATTACTTTTCATTAAAATAAAGCTAAGATTCAGTTAGAAGAAATTATAGTTCGTTTACAGACCTTTCAAAAAATGTTTTATAATCAAAATGGCATTTGCAAAGCAACGTTATTGAAAGCACCACTTCTTTTCCCTGACAAGTATTTTATTATAAACAAACTCTTTATACACAGTATTTTTCATTTGTTGCCGGGAATCTTTACAAAATTCTCCAAAACTAACCGTTTGCAATATTTAATTAAAAGCTTTAAATTGTAAACGCATCGTTTTAGACAGCTCTTATCTCAAACAGTAGTTAGAAAGTCAATAATGTTTTCTTATTTACTGGAAATACACATAATGCTTCGATGTTCTTTTGTTTATTTTAATGGAAAATAGCTGATCCATTTTTCATGGTAAAATTTTAAAAGCAAATCTAAAATTTCCGAACCTGAAATGCAGTATTTCCAGATTTTCTTTAAATTACAAGTAGCATTCCTTGGTCCTTGCAACTAGTATCGAAACGTACATTTTTAAAAATCTTTTCATCATAAACTTTTCAATTTTATTATAATTATTCAATTTCAAAGTAATAAATACAATTTGTAAATTTGAGACATAGCATATTTTCAAATTCCGGAAAAAAATGGCCAATAGTATGATTGAGCACTGTTTCAAATTCATTGAGTTCTTTGTAGCTTTTTCAGTTTTATGAAATTAAAAGGCCTTGTATGAAAAATATGGACATGTCCTTGAAGAGTAACACTAATTTTTATAATTTTTAGTTTATCTTCGAGTGACTTATTTAGAATATGATTTTGTAATCATTAATTTTGCTCAATTAAAAGTGCTTAATTCAGTTGTGCTTAATTTTTTTGAAAAATATTTTTGTCGCGTGACTTTCTTTCTATTTTCAAGCAAGCAAATTATACTCGTACAGTGATTTAAAAAGTTTTTTTTCGATTTCTTTGGTTGTACCGTTGTACATAATAAGCGACCGTCTTGCACACTTGTATTTAGCCATCCATGGGTTTCACAGAGAGAAATTGCGATTCTTTTTTTGTTTGGAGTGTTTCTGTGCATTTTTAAATTGTTATGAAATATTGACTGTTACTCAAAAAAATTTTTTCTTTGCAGAGCAATTCAAGCTCACACACATCCAATACTTCTTCTTCGTGATATAATGTATTCACATTCTAAACGTATGCATTACGTTTGGTTTAAATGAAAATTTTCATTAGTTTGCATAAGTTCAATACAATTTCAAGCAAGGATTTTGAAAAGAGCAAATTGAGTTTTGTTTAAGTGGTTTAAGAAAACAAATCATAGGCATATATCTTATTCTTGTTTTAAATAGGATTTTTATTCACTAACATATGTTTTTTTATTTATTTATGTATTTTTTATTGCGTACAGGAATTTAGGTTCTAAAACACATTTTGAAAATATTAGGTCCTTGACATACCATGTGTACATTTATAGATGTTAGTACAACTACTTATTTATTTTTTTTGCGGAAACCCGTTAGAAAATTTTCGGGCTGGGAACAATGCAATTTCTTGGGTCGGGGCCGGCAAGAATTTTCTTTCCACACAAAAATTTTAGAGCCAGTCCGCCCCTGATAACATACATGGGGTATTTTGATCAAATACTCTAACTAAAATGTGTTTATATGACGGTACGCACTTTCCCTTTCTTTAAAGTAAGGTGGGGGTAAGTGCTTACCATTATGATGGGGCAAATGCGTACCACTATCATGAGGAATATGCGTACTATTATTCGGAGTAAGTGCTTACAATTATGATGAGGCAGGTGTGTACTATTACGTGGAAAGTCCAACTCTCGTAATTCACCTTTAATTTTGCTTATATCTCTTTTATAAGCAGATTATAAATCCGACGTCATTTCCATAAAGTATTGACATTTACATTGAATGCGGCATAAGATTTCAATTTTATTCATTACCTCTGAAATATATTGGCTTTTAGATATCAGTTAGTAAATTTTTCGTTGAAAATAGTCCGGGAGCTAACTGTCAAAAATCAATGGAATGCTGCAAATCGTGATAAGAAGATGCCACTTGGTAGGAATGTTGCTAA
The DNA here is from genome assembly GCA_038373865.1 of Uloborus plumipes. Lineage (NCBI taxonomy): Eukaryota > Metazoa > Arthropoda > Arachnida > Araneae > Uloboridae > Uloborus > Uloborus plumipes. The sequence goes on along the minus strand of JAXGGA010016350.1, from coordinate 4,719 downwards.
TGGCTATACAATGAAATTAAGACCCAGAGGCACTTTCAAAAACCGTTTTAATCCAAGATGGCGGCGTTTTTCAAAATGGCGGCCTATGCTACTGCTTTTGCAATTTAACTCACACAAAAGAGGTTTTTATATCAAATTATATGTTTTTCAGGCCAAGGATTTCATTTAGTAGGTTGAAAAAAAGCTAAATGTTCATTTTGATGTTTATTTTTTTATTTATTTTTAAGAATTATATTGTTTACGAGAAGACTACATGTAGTATCCAAAATCTTTTAGAAAGTTAGCCAAATTGCGACCGAAGAAAATAAACTGGGAAACCTGGTGCGGTGGTAACCTAACCATGCTCAAATTAGTCTCCTAAGAACTCCACACACATCTCCCAGCGGTGCTGCTATTGTTAGAAGCATTCCGAGAAGGCCCGTTTAGTCTGTGGAGTTAGCGACAAAAACAGCCGAAATATTTCACTTCCGGATACCAGTGTGAAATTTGGTACAGAGCTTATGTACATATATAAGAACAAAAAACCGCCGGGAGACACTTGATCAGGGGTCATGAACTCCCGTGATGACGTCATCAAGATGGCCGCTTTTACAGGTAAATACGTTCGTTTAATTGCTTAAAACTCCATCATAGATTGAAATATTGCAAAACTCAAATGTATCATTTGAAAGCTCTTTGAAAGAGCTATTTGGAAAGATTTAATTTTTCTTTCTGAGGTCAAGGTCCCACCTGTAATGACGTCATCAAAATGGCCGCTTTTACAGGTAAATACGTTTGTTTAACTCCCCCTAAAACTCCATCATAGATTTAAATATTTCAAAACTCAACTATATCATCTGAAAGCTCTTTAAAAGATCTATTTGGAAAGGTTTAATGTTTCTTTCTGAGGTCAAGGGCCCACCTGTGATGACGTCATCAAATGGCCGCTCTTACATGTAAATACGTTCGTTTAACTGCTTAAAACTCCATCATAGATTGAAATATTGCAAAATTCAAATATATCATCTGAAAGCTCTTTAAAAGAGCTATTTAGAAAGATGTAATTTTTCTTTCTAAGGTCAAGGGCCCACCTGTGATGACGTCATCAAAATGGCCGTTTTCACAGGTAAATACGTTTGTTTAACTCCCCCTAAAACTCCAGCATATATTTAAATATTGCAAAACTCAAATATATCATCTGAAAGCGCTTTAAAAGATCTATTTAGAAAGATTTAATTTTTCTTTCTGAGGTCAAGGGCCCACCTATGGTGACGTCATCAAAATGGCCGCTGTTACAGGCAAATACGTTTGTTTAACTGCTTAAAACTCTATCATATATTGAAGTATTGCAAAACTTAAGTATATCATCTGAAAGCTCTTTAAAAGAGCTATTTAGAAATATTTAATTTTTCTTTCTGAGGTCAAGGTCCCACCTGTAATGACGTCATCAAAATGGCCGCTTTTACAAGTAAATACATTTGTTAATCTCCCCCTAAAACTCCATCATAAATTTAAATATTTCAAAACTCAACTATATCATCTAAAAGCGCTTTAAAAGATCTATTTAGAAAATATTTAATTTTCTTACTGAGGTCAAGGGCCCACCTGTGATGACGTCATCAAAATGGCCGCTTTTACAGGTAAATACGTTTGTTTAACTCCCCATAAAACTCCACCATAGATTCAAATATTGCAAAACTCAAATCTATCATCTGAAAGCGCTTTAAAAGATCTATTTAGAAAATATTTAATTTTTCTTTCTAAGATCAAGGGCTCACCTGTGATGACGTCATCAAAATGGCCGCTTTTACAGGTAAATTACGTTTGTTATACATTTTCAATTTAAAATTGTTATAACTTTTCAACTATTTGTCTTAGAAAATAAAACCAAGCACTATAAAATAGCGCTTTTAAAGCGCTTTCGGATGATATATTTCAGTTTTGCAATATTTAAATCTATGATGGAGTTTTAAACAGTTACATGAGCGCATTTACCTCTAAAAGCGGCCTTTTTGATGACGTCATCACAGGTGGGCCCTTGACCTCAAAAAGAAAAATTAAATCTTTCTAAATAGATCTTTTAAAGCGCTTTCAGATGATATATTTGAATTTTGAAATATTTAAATCTGTCATGGAGTTTTAGGGGGAGTTAAACAAGCGTATTTACATGTAAAAGCGGCCATTTTGATGACGTCATTACAGGTGGGACCTTGACCTCAGAAAGAAAAATTAAATATTTCCAAGTAGCTCTTTCAAAGAGCTTTCAAATGATACATTTGAGTTTTGCAATATTTCAATCTATGATGGAGTTTTAAGCAATTAAACGAACGTATTTACCTGTAAAAGCGGCCATCTTGATGACGTCATCACGGGAGTTCATGACCCCTAATCAAGTGTCTCCCGGCGGTTCGTTCTTATATATGTACATTAGCTGTTAACCAAATTTCACACTGTTATCCGGAAGTGAAATATTTCGGCTGTTTTTGTCGCTAACTCCACAGACTAAACGGGCCTTCTCGGAATGCTTCTAACAATAGCAGCACCGCTGGGAGATGTGTGTGGAGTTCTTAGGAGACTAATTTGAGCATGGTTAGGTTACCACCGCACCAGGTTTCCCAGTTTATTTTCTTCGGTCGCAATTTGGCTACCTTTCTAAAAGATTTTGGATACTACATGTAGTCTTCTCGTAAACAATATAATTCTTAAAAATAAATAAAAAAATAAACATCAAAATGAACATTTAGCTTTTTTTCAACATACTAAATGAAATCCTTGGCCTGAAAAACATATAATTTGATATAAAAACCTCTTGTGTGTGAGTTAAATTGCAAAAGCAGTAGCATAGGCCGCCATTTTGAAAAACGCCGCCATCTTGGATTCAAACGGTTTTTGAAAGTGCCTCTGGGTCTTAATCTCAATGTATAGCCCTAAACAACATTCCCACCAAGTGGCATCTTCTTATCACGATTTGCAGTTTTCCAACAGTTAGCTCCCGGGCTAAAATAGCGATCATAAGCTATACTTAATTTAAACCAGAATGACAAATGAAGCAATGAAATTAAGTGAAACACTAAATAAGGAACCAAATGATTAAAAAAACTAAGGTGGAGTAATGAATAAATTCTATTTAAGAAAATTAAGATGACCTTGTGAAAAACTATTGCAATGTTCAAGAAAAAAAAGTACAAGTATCATATCATGATCTTTTTTTTTTTTTTTTTGTGTTTTTTCTTACTGCTGCTGATTCTAATAAGAAACATACTTTAAAACCGTATTTATTCAGAAAAAAAAACAATTGTTCACTCAGGTCACCTAACAATCTACTATACAAATAGAACTAAAGTAAATCACAGGGGTACGCACTTACAACAACGCTATTGGACGCACATGTCTCATCTTACATTTAAGAAGGGGTAAATGCGAACCCTGGCTTAAACACAGACTGATTAATGTATTAAACCAAAATAAACTATGTATACTAAAAGTGATTATTACTAAATAAAAACAACGTACATTTGCTCACTTGGTCTTATTAAAAGGACAAAGGAAGAATCACAGACACAACTTTCTCAATCTTCAAATCACAGTTGTTTGTAAGACACGTGGGATATCACTGATTGGGTTCCATCCATGCAAGCAAGTGCTGGTCTCCAGTATTAGGAATTATCCCAAGACAACTACCTAACATATTTAATATGTGCCAGAAGTTTTTTCCTGCTCATATTCACATAATTTAAGGTGGACGCACTTACCCCGCTAGGTTCGGAAAGTGCGTACCTTAGAATAGCTGTCATAAACCAGGTCACAAAACGTATGCTTACAGTTTATTTGACAAATTATATGCTTGAACATCTTAGTAAAGGATCTGGAAATAAAACTAAAAAAAATTGTGAGTGTATAAGATTTTTCAACAGAGCAGCATCCTTGAGAACATGAACATTGAAAAAAAAGGGTACGCACTTACCAGAACTCATCCTACTTCATAAGAGTCCACACGAACTAATTCTGCTCAATACTATGGATTACCTGTCAGGGGATTCCCGATGGGAGGTCACGGAAGGTCGCTGTGGCCTCCCAAAAATTACCCTATTCAGCAAATTGTGTCTGAATTCGGCGGACGAAATTTTGAACTTATGACGATTTGGCAAATTTGGAGGCATAATTACAATATTGCAAATTTCAAATGTCCGAACGTTCCTTTCATTGGTTGTGCGCACCCGAATTTTGTCATTCCGCAAAATTTGGAGTTCCATTTAGCAAATTGAGAATTTTCGCCGTCCCGAAAATTTAAATTCTGGACACCTCTGTAGAAAGTCATATATGATGGATAATTCTTATTTCTTGAACTGTCGGTAAAAATTTCATGCTTCTGTATTTTTATTTATTTATTTATTTATTTTTCAGGCGGACTCCATAAATGTTTTTGGAAGAAAACTTGTTGAGCAGTTTACAGTAAGTTTCGTTTACTATTTTATCTCGGCGAACATTTTTTCGTTAGATTAAAAGTTATTTGTTAAGTGTCATGTCGAATCAATGAGAAATTCAACCTGACCATCTGAGATTTTCAAGAATACTTCAGAAAATTAACTCTTTGCAGTCTCACATTCGTAGATTATTTTTTGAAGAAGCCATACAAATGTGATTCATGAAAACTATCATTCATAATTTATGATTAACTAGCCGGGTACCCGGCTCCGCCTGGGTTCTACCGCGTAATATGTGCTTCAGTGAAACTCATTA
>JAXGGA010016349.1:0-26858 GCA_038373865.1 Uloborus plumipes | reverse complement strand
GTATACTAATGTCAGAAAACCTACACTGAATCTCTGGATGTCATACAGGGCTGTCGACATATTGCATGTAGGGGAGAGGGGGCACATGTGAACAAACGATATTTTACCCAGTTAACATGAAGAAAAAAAATCAGGAAAAAAAATTATGTAGATAGTAGCATGAGTATTATATCCTGCATCAAATTTCAAAGATCTAAAGTTTTGTTTTTCAGTTGTCATAAGATCGTTTTGGAGGGTGCTAATGAACTTTTATGTGCCAGTTCTCGGAGAAACACATTTTTTTTTTTTTTTGTGTGTGTGTGATTTGAACTTTATTTATCTTAAAGTGGGATTGATAAGGTAAGTTTTTATGTACTATGTTTTTAATTGAAAAAAATATAGTTTTTTATTAAATTAGGCCTAACCTGAGATAAAGGGCACATTCGAACAGTTTACATGAGCCTGATAATGGTATGTAGTTACTTGAATTTCAAAAATTGTTGAGTTTTTTTATTTTGAATAGCCTAATTAAGAAATATTGAATAATTAAAAGTTTCAATATTCAATATTTAATTAAAGTCTGAAAGAGTTGCGAAGAAAAAAAAGTTAGAACTTGCTAAGCTGTTGAAAAGGAACAGTCAAATCGCTGCTGGAAATGAACAGTGGCATATTTGCAAAACACTACTTTTCAGGAGAGCGTTTCAAAGTTTTTGCACAATCGAATAAATCGAATCGTAAAAAGGTATTAAGGGTACTTATGCCGAATCAACTAACAGAGACATAGATGTTCCTCCTCCAAGCACTTGTTCAGAACTGACGCAATGGCGGCTGTGTCGTTGTTTACTAGCGCGCCAAAATACCAACTATGCACAACGACACTAGCGATTGCTGCGTGATATTTTGAAACTAGAGATATGCCGATATTACCACAAGAAAGAGAAAAAAAATGAATTTTTTGATGTAATAAAAAAAATCGATTTTTGCAGATATGCCACTGTTCATTTCAAGCAGCGAAATGTTGCAGTAAGTGACACTTAGTTCGACATTAGTTATGAAGACGCAACTATCAAGAATTTGTGCTGAAGTCAACCTTGCCCCACAAAATTTAGCTGTGAATGACTTTGTCCTCGTAGAATTCACTACAAAAAAGACAAACATTCACTATGTTGGCCCGTATTGAGAAAATGGAGAGTGATGAAGCATATGTGAAGTGTGTGAGGAAGCAGAAGAATGAAATTTTATGTTTCCAAAAACAGATGATACACAATGGTAAACACTGATGATCTTCTGCTAAAATTACCACCACCTACAATTTTAGGTGGCACATGTCGAGCTGCATCTTCTGTTTCTTTTTCTGTAAAACTTGAAGGCTACAATGTTCGTTGAATTGAGTTAATTAATCATGTTGAATTCATACCTTGATATTTTTATTTGTAAGCGTTTGTTAATATGTAATAAACAGCATACTTAAAAATATGTTTAGGTGTATTTTATACCGTTTATGTATCTGTGTTTACTTGTGCCCCAGATGTGTTTACAACTACCCCCTACTTAGGCAGATGTGAACAAAATTTAACATATTTTAGACTCATTTTTTAGCTGAAATTCACTGTTGATAAAGGGTCTGTTGAAGAACTGCATGAAAATATTAGCAAATGTTTGATTTATCATGTATAGCACTTGTTTCTTTTATATCTCAAATAAATACCGTAAAGTCGGGTTACTTGGACCCACAAGGAGGTTACTTGAGCCCACAGTAAAATGATAAAATCTGGGCTTGGTACTACCATTAGAGACTGCAGAGTGCTTCTACCTAGAGGAGAAACGAGGAACTACGTGCAAGTCTTCAACTAATTAGTACCAAACCTAGATTTTATCATTTTACTGTAAAGGGCTCAAGTAACCCCCTAGGGTCCAAGTAACCCGAGTTTACGGTAATGAAAAATATATAAAAATGTCATTTTTGCTCACATGTGTCACCTCTACCCTACTACGAATCTGTCTGACCAAAAGTGACCCCTGTATTTTTTTTCTAACAAATACTGGTGATGGATCTTTTTACATATGCAAAGCTCTAAAATATATTTTAATTTTTCCTTCTTGATTCTAGTGGTTTTGATGATCGCTCCTTTACATGTATTCAAATCAATGTTAGTTTTTTTTTTTTTCAATAATTAAGAAACTGAAAAATATTTGTTAGCCAATATTGAAGCTTTGTGCGAAAGTAGTGGTGCCATCTAGATGCAAGAGGCGAATATAAAGAGTCTTATGCGAATAAATTTCCCTCAATCCGATACTAATTCTTCAAGAAACCTGTACTGTGCACCAGTGATGCACCAATTAATCGGCTATAATAGGCCACTTTGCCGATTATTAATAATTGGCAAAATTTTTGTCGATTAATCATCGAAAAAAATATTGTTTAATATTATTTTTTTCGTTTTAATTCACCAAGAAAATAGGATAAATAGTTTTATGAGCAGTAAATAAACGTGATTTTCTGCTATCCTTACTATAACATGCAGTATGAAAGTGCACAGAGTAAAAGAAAAAAAAACAAATAGTGGTTCATACAATGCGTAAAACTGAATGGAATATGAAAAAATAACCCTCTGTTAAATTGCTGAGCTTTTAAATTGAAATGAGAAAACGTGAATCATGCATGGGCGGATCCAGAAATGTTCCAAGGGAGGGGCGATTGATTAACTTTTCGCACTTGCCCATTTTTTTCGACATGCATCCTTTTTGACAAATGTTAATTACAAATGTTTTGGTCTTCCATTTCGAAAAATTTCCAGATCAGAGCCCCGAATCCCCGCACCTTTTCCCTTAATATCATCAAAGGTCAACTAAAATAGCCTTTTTTAAACTTCAAAATCCAAAAAACTGCTGGAGAAAAGTCCCTCAAGGGAGGGGCGATCGCCCCCATCGCCCCTCCCTTGTATCCGCCCTTGGAATCATGTAATTAATAATCAGTTACATTTTGCCGATCAGTCGGAGGAAGAAATATTTTAAGCTAGTCGGATACCCGGCTCTGTCCGGGTTTCTGCCGGGTAATGTGTTTCAGTGAAACTCATTCATAATTTTTTCCACATTAAAGTGCACATCTATATACATAAATGGCGACTTCTGTAAACTAAATGGCTATTTTTTCTATCTGGATAAAGTAAAAAGTAAAAAAATTGTATTACACACCCTAAATATAAATGCAAGCTACAAATAATGTTTAGGTAAATAGAAAATGTTATAAGCTTGGTACATCAAAATAAAAATATATATATTTAAAGTATCAAACGCACTGGAGTCAACCATTTCCATCCACGATAAAGAAGTCCCATTATTACAGTTTCTATCCTTGTGACTTCATTGGTAAAACTCACTTGATGAAAACATCCTATGTATCTAATTTAGAAATTTTTTTTGAATATAAACACTTTCTATTTTCTAACTGTTGCCAAAATCAATTACCTTTTTACTTAGCCCCGTTAGGGTATTTTGGCACAGAGGAATATAAAAATCCTAAAAAAAGCAATAAATTTCATACTTACTCCAGAGAAGCCTTGGTTCAAAATTTTCATTATGTTCATTATTAATATTACTCACTTTTCAATTGTTTTTTATGTATATTTGTACTAGATTTTTGACATTTTTCAAAACTTAAAAACGCTTGGTTTTTGACCTTGCGGGGAAAAAAAAAAAGACTGTACTTCGTACTTTTCACACTTCTTTAAGTACCCCTTTTAACTATTTTAAGTAATTATGTTTTTCTTCATTTTTGATTTTTTTAAACTTCTGACAAATGCCAGCTCGTCATTGGTTTACAAGTAAGCTCATGCTCATTTCACCCAATTACAGACCTCCGAGGTAAAGGGCTACGCCCTAGGTACTCGGAAGGTTTGCCGTATTTTAGATTGCGTTCTATTAATATTGTTGTTGCAAGGCAAAAAAAATTTTGCAGCAATGGACCGAAAATTTAATCATTTAATGGGGGAAAATGAAATTTACTGTTTTTTATAATAACTTTTTTAAACTAAGTTTTTTAGAAAGAAATTATACCTTATCCTGATTCCTGTTAATGTAGCTATCTACGGTGAAAAAATGGTTAAAATCGGTCCAGTAGTTTTGAAGATTACTCAGGACATACATACATACAAAAGTAGTCATTTATGTTTTCAGATAAAAGTACTTGAAGGATGCTTGAACACGAAACTAAGATGGATAAACTTATAGACAAGAAATAAATATTTTTTTGCAAATACAAGTACAAAACATGTAGTAGTGTGTGAGTAAACTGCAGGGAGTAAAAGCAAAACAAGTAATTCAAAGAATGGAACACAAATAAATAATCCTCTCAGTTGATATGAATGATTTAATAATTTAATTTTCCTAAAGCAAAAAAGATGGCAGAGCAAAATACAGCCGACAAAACCTTTTCTGTGACGATCATTGGAGTCACGTGACAGAATATGTACGCATAGATTTCCTCTCTCAATTTTCAGCGCATCTGAGAATTCTATATGTGTTTAATAATTTAAAGCTTAGCTAAACCATTAATCCTACTCATTGACCGTGACAAGTGTAGAAAAAAAAAAAAAATGCTGCGAATAATGTTGGTCCAATTATCTCCACAGCATACTATCATTCCTATTATACACCATTCTAATAATTTATCAGTTCTCTCTATTTAGTATGTACAGTAAACTCTCGATTATCCGCGGGGTGGATTATCTGAGAGGGTCTACGGGGGAAAAAAACTTAGTTAACTTCATTCTTCACTGATTTTTTCGAAAAAGCACCAATTTAAATTTTGCTTTTCTTAACATTTCTTACCCAAGAGTGTAGCGTACTTCATTCAATAAACTTTTTTACTAGGCGTTATCGTAAGTACCACTTCTTTATAGATTTTATATCCTTGCGAACCTCATATACAAACATTTTTTTATGCTGTTCCTATCATCACTGTTTGTACATATCTAGTTTTAAGTGTATTGTAATTATTTTTAAGCAAAAAACACTTTTTATTTTCTTTGCCCCTTATTTTATGCTTTTTTCGGATTACCAGCGATTTTCGTTTTCCGCGATACCGGTGCCACCAATTCCAGGAGTGTACTGAATTAAAAGAACCTTCAATACATATGAACCTTAAAGCCCATTACATTAATATATTATAATATTTATATTCTATGACCTTATATAAGGGCAATTTCATTTTGAAAAATAGCATCGATTGCTGCACAAAACAGCCTGCTGAGACCCCAAACATGTTTGGTCCTTGTTTCATTGCATGAATTTCTGAAGAACGTGGACTGTACTTCTTTAAAATACAGTTAAATTTTGAAGATTTCCCGAAGCAGTATTTACATGATGGTATTTCGGCTCCGTAATGGACGTATCTTTCGATATACGTCCACTACGGAGCCAAATACGTATCTTACGATATAAGTCCGTTACGGAGACAAAACACTACCGTATAAACACTGTTTCTGGAAACCTTCCAAATTTGACTGCATTATAGGAAATTCCATGTTTTTCATTAATATCGTGAAAAATAACAAGAATTAATATACTTTTAGTCTTTGTAAGTTGTTTTGTGAAAAAATGATACATCTGTTGCCGTAGAATTGCCCATAAACAAAAGAATCACTCCTGTAAAGCCCCCCCCCCTTTGCCCCCACGCTCCGGAAAACCCGAAGGAATTCCTCGAGGAAATACTCATTGTGTGTATGGTGAATTCTGCTGAGATATTCCTGCGGATTTCCGGACCCCTCTCTATTGAAGTTTTCCTTAAGGAATTCCTCTGATGTTGTCTTCAAGTAAGATTGTACTGCGTGGATGGGTAGGAGGTTTTCCTCAAGAGACTAGCCTTCGTATCTTGAGGACATGAGGAAATATTCAAGGCCGGCCTTCGGATTTTTGGCCGGCCGACGTGTGGAGACCCCCTATTTTGAGGTTTTCCTGGAGGAATTTCTTTGAGGTTTTCCTCAAGGGAAGCCTTCGGGTTTTCCGTAGTCTGTGGAGGGTCCATTTAGAAAGGTAAATGTTTTCGAAAATTTATTTACATAATACTCTTAACATTACCATATCATAGTTGTTGAACAATACTTCGAAGCAATGAAAGTTAATGATTATTTTTGCATTCAAAAGATTTGTTAATATCGCGTATTGATCTTCCTTTTGTTTCTTGTACAAATAAATAACAAAATACGGAGCCAATAAGGGACGAAATAGCGTACATGAAGTACATCCCATAGTCCCCTATTTCGTCTCTTACACTGTCAAATGTTTTTGCTACGATGAAGCCAATCAACGAGCACGTGACAGTGCCCACTGCAAGTACTACGCCTCGGCTGTGAATGGGCACGAATTCAGGCGCCATGACAAAAGGTATTGGTCCAAATCCAAATGAATAAGCAGCTATAAACACTACAAAAGATAATAATGGTAACCATTTGTAGTTATGCATATCGAAATCATATTTTTGCAACATGACCGTGTAAATAGCAAGGGCAGATAAACTGATAAATATAAATATGCCAGAAAGAATGTATAAAATTTTCCGCCCTGCCCTATCAATGAGAATGCTGCATATTATTGTAGCAATGAGTTGTACAATGGCTACAATGGCGGCAGAAACTCGTGAATCAACAACCCCTCCAGCGTTTTCGAAGATTTCTACTGTATAAGAGATTAAAGCAGCCATTCCAGACAGCTGCGAAAAAAGGAAAAGGAAAAACACAATGATGAGCGGTTTGTACAAAGTTGGCTTCATTAATTCTCGCCAAGTGATGCCTCCGGCTGTATCTTCCGTCATATTTTCCTTGATATCTTGGGCTTCTTTGGCAATGTCCGCATTCTTACCCCTCAGAAACCTCAAGCTTTGGGCTGCTTCGATTTTCTTCGACTCTCGTATCAACCACACTGGAGATTCGGGCATCGTCAACATCATGCAAGCACCAATGGCCACGAAAACAGCTGCGGAGAGAGCCAGCCAAGACCATCTGAGTACGACGCCTAAGGACATGATGATGAGACAGCCAACAGAATAAAGTACTTGGAATCCTGATGAAAGGAAACCTCTGATTTTCGTTGGTGCTATCTCCACCACATACGCTGAAACGGCCACAGTTGCCATTCCACAACCGAAGCCAGCTAAGAGCCTCCCGACGTACAGGAACGCAACAGAGCTCGCGTAGACGATTGTTAACCAGCTGGTCATGAATGTTCCAGAAATGAACATTAACACAGGTTTTCGTCCGAGTTTCTGAATAAAATATCCTAAAAATGAAAATAAGAAATTATTATAACCTGTGTAATGAGAGAAGACGGATGAAAGACATATAAATTTCCCACTCTACGGACTTTTCCCTTATGGTTGTCATAGTTACAGCGAAGTGGACTTATTTCCCACTTAGCTTTTGCAACAATGGTTGAATTCAAGCGATTAAAATTGTTTTGTACGTAAACTATTATTCAATCAACGTAAATAGAATAATTTTTGAAGCATTTAAAAACGGATACTCATGATGGCAGGTCTTGATAAAACAAACTATTTAGCACTACATTTGTCAGAAAATGAGAGATTTGTAGAAATAACTGAAATATGAGGACATAAATAAAAGCGTAAGCCTCATTCGATAAACATAAATTAAATGAAATGCTTAAACAGCAGTATATATATATAAAAAAAGTGGAACTGTTGTCTTTCGTGCGGTTTCCATGGAGACGATGCAAAATTTCTAAAATTTATACGCCTATTTTAAAGTAACCGAGCATAATAATAGATGCATACTTTGGATAAAAATCCGAGGAAGCCGAAACTTTGAAAGCTAATCCATTTTTCAACTTTAAGATTCGTTTTAACGCAATTCGAGAAACAAACTTTTGTTACAACAGGGGTTAATCCAGGATTTCTTTTATCGGGGTATTGCTTTCGGAGTTTTGTGAAAAATAGTGTGTAATTTTGTAAAAAGTAACGGGTAGTTTTGTGAAAAATAGTTACGGCTAACAATACGAGTATTACAGATCGTTTTTGAATCTCGGATTTTGTGAAGGGTCCGCTTTTGAGTTTCTGAATTTTGTAACGAGTCCGGTAACGGACTTAATTTCTTTTTAGATTGGACACCTGTACAAGAAATTTTTTTCCTGTAACGGAACAAAACAAAGTGGTATAATGACGTTCACTTTAAAAAGAACAGGAATAACTACTAAAATTTATGCTACACTATTTTAAAAATACACATTGTGTCTGGAAAATGTTTATTTTAGTAGGTAAATCATAATAATATTACGTTGCTGCTAATCTAGGTGATTGTTCATCATACCAGCTTATAAGTGGTCGTAAAATCATAACATCCCTTAAATCTGCATTGAAATGAGCAGATTTATCCCCAAAAAGTGGTAAAAGACCCCCATTGGATCCTTCGAATTTTAACCAAAAGGGTTGTCGTGGGACCACGACATTGGTTTCCCACGATTGGGTCTCCGACCCTGATGAGGGTTTTTTCTTGTATTTTCTTAAGATGAGTCTTGGCTGCATAAATTAAAGTTAAAAGAGTTTTCGGCACGTTATCTGGGCATTTTTTAGCCCTTGGTTGCAATTACGCATTTAAAACAGCCGTAATTTATTTAAAAAACACAACCTTCTTAAAGCGATGCGCACCGTAAAATCACACCAAAGTAACTTTATTTTCATTTCATTTGGCGCCGAAGTAGCGGGAGCGGTTGAGGAGAATGGATGCTGAATCCCTGTTCTCCAGTACACATATGGTTCCAGTTGGTTTTGACTTTCACCTTACAACGTATTCCAGGTCCCCCTACATACCACAACTCGTGGTTTGACTGGAATGGGGCCCTGAAGAGCGCTGTGTTGTTTTTGAACCAGACCAGGGGCAATTTTATTTTGATCGATCTCTTTAACATTTCAAGAACAATAACAATTCTAACGTGTTGCAAAAACTCGTTTGCCAAATACCATAATAATTTTAATTTAAGCTGGTGTGAATAAATGTGAAAAACATTGTTATAACAGAACGTGGTTGCTGTGAAACAGTAACAATGAAAGTAATCATAAAGAAAATGGAGAAAGAAAATCTTCTCAAACTTTTAATGCAAGGCACAAAAAACGGGGTTTTTTGTGAAAACTCGCGTTTTTACAGAAAAAACGCCGATGTAGATGAACTCAAAAACCAAAACTTCATCAAAATCGTTAGAGCCGTTTTTGAGATCCGGAATATATATATATATATATATATATATATACAAGAATTGCTCGTTTAGAGATATTAGATATATATTTGGACCTCAAACGTTGTGTAGACTCTTCTTCAAATTGACCTCATGCCAACGCCTCGTGTCCACCAGTCTTTTTCTCCATACCCTCTCCACCATACAGGATTGCATGAGGCGGTAGTGGTGCCATCCGTTGAGCTGGCGGCTAACCAATGTGACGTATGGATGAGCGTCTCTGGTGAATCCCGATCCAAGGTCCTTCCTGATAGTAACCGAGTTTAGTATCTGCCTAGCCAAAATGATTAGACAGCTCTGTGGCTAAATTGGGCAATATGATCTCGGATGTACGCCACACACTTATTGTAATTCGCAGGGATCGACTAACTAAAAGTGAGGCCCAAGGCCGACAATACTTTGGAGGCCCCTTTCTATGTTCTGCCTTTCTGAGTCAACTAAAAAATCTTTTAACTTTTTCGCAGTGGCGATACAAGCCTTTTTTGGGGATCATTGTACGTAGCTCTGTAAGGCCCTAAGCAGTTACACTGTATGCAATATGTCTAGCCCCGATACTACTTTTTTATATCCATTTTAGCTCAAGAGCTTTATAGATAATTCTCAAGAAACAAACCTTTTTTACGAACATAAAATGCAACAAATAAGAGGAATTAAGTATCAGATGACATCGTTTTTATTTTTCAATTTATGAATTATTATTTTCTTCTTAAAAATACATACGTAATTCTTTAATACTGTGCATTAGTTTTCAGAAAATTAGGGATCTCTTAGGAAGATGAGGCCCCAGTCCCAGGCCTAGTTGGCCTGTGCCATAATCAGGCTCTGGTAATTCGTTGGAACGAAAACCTCAATATGAACTCTAGATGTCGAAATTCAATTTCTTTTAATTATTTTTTTTATTTTATATGTTTCATTTATGGTGACGGCTTTCGATGTTTTCCAATTGAAAAACAAAATCATTTGGGAAAATGTGAGCAGAATGAGAAATATTCTCTCCCATAAAAATCTAAAAATGCAGATTCAGCTGGTTTAGATACAAAACATTTCAACCGACATTACATACCTGACAGAAAATTCCCCAAAACTCCAGTCAAACTCGGCAAGCTGGCAATCCAGGAAATCTGATCCTTAGTCACATCCTGGAATCTACTTCCGGGCTTCTTCATATCCACGGTAGCGGAAGAGGCGTATCCGATCACTAATCCCATCACAGTAATATATGTGAAAGCGGAAAGGGCAGCCAGGTAAGTGTTGCGAAGATTTACGCTAGACGTGGAAGAGGCATCCATGCCGCCCTCCAGAAATGTCACCTTCACTTCCTTTTTCATTCTTTCTGAGCCATTCTTCTGGAGAGGAATTTATTGGACGAGTAAAAAATGAACGTTGTTTTACAGCATAATACAGTTAATTTTATAGTAATAAACTAAAAATTGCTACAGTAATGAAATGTAAAATTGCTAATTTTACAGCAATAAAATGTATAATTGCTAATTTTACAGTTTATTACCGTGAATTTTACATTTTTAAACTGGAACCTCTGCTGCCAGTATTATACTATTGTTTTCAAAGTATAATACAGCTAAATTTTACGGCAATAAACTGTAAAATGTCTAACTTTATTGTAAGAAACTGTAAATTTGCTAGTTTTACAGTTTATTACTGTGCGTTTTGCAGTTTTATATTGGAACCTCGGTTGCCAGTATTATACTGTAAAAACAACGGTTACGTTTTTGCAGTAGACGAAAACGCGCTTTTACATTATCCAGAAAAATATAACTACACAGTAAAAAATGAATATTGTTTTTACAGTATAATACAGCTAATTTTACAGTAAAGAACTGCAAAACTAATTTCACAGTAGTAAATTGTAAAATTACTAGTTTGTCGCATTAAACTATAATTGCTAGTTTACAGTTTATTACTGTGCATTTTACAGTTTTAAACTGGAACCTCTGCTGCCAGTATTACACTGTTGCTTTTACAGTACAATAACATGTAATAAGTTGCTTTTACAGCAATAATATGCAGTATAAACACTGTTGCTTTTACAGCTAATTGTGATAATAAACTGTAAAATTGCCAATTTTACACTAATAAACTGCAAAATTGCTAGTTTTACAGTAATGAACTGTAAAATAGCTAGCTTTTTAGTTTATTACTGCACTTTTACAGTTTTAAACTGAAACCTCTGTTTTCAGCATGATATTGTAAAAACAACGACTTATTTCTTGCGTGTTCAAATACAGTACACTCCCGATTATCCGCGGAATTGGATGGCACGGGTATCGCGATAATCGGAAACAAGAAGTTCTGTCAAGAACTAAACGAGCCTACTTTCCCGTACATCGACATCGGCATTCTCGCATCTGATAATTATTCTCTTGATTATCTGAGACTGAAAATTATGTCAAACATACCCTTTTAGCACTTAGAGCTGATTTCGAAAAGCAAAACATACCCCTCTCATCAGATGAAATAGACACGTAAAAAGTAATTAACGAATAAATAAAGTTTTGTCGCACCTTTTAAAGAGTGTAACTGTTACAGTTCCTCCGTAGAACTAGCTGTCGTGGCCGTCACGAAACTTTCTTCTGTATCTATCTTATGAATTCCAGTTACAAAATAAAATACGTACTCGCCCGAATAATTGGAGACAGCTCCAATTTCCCAATTATCGTAATAACCCTGCAAATGCAGAATCAATGAGCGAAATTGGAAATCATTGCAAAAGCCTTGTTTAGATTAATTGCAAACATTTTATTTGTTAGTAAAAAGAAATTGGCAACAGTTAAAAATTTCAAATCATTGAAAGTTTTCAGCTGTTTTGATAATTAAATAGCGTGAAAGCGATTTTTTAATGAATTGATTTTTCGCATTGTTGACTAAGCGCAAAAATCACCCCACCCTCCCCCTGGGGCGATTGGCGCCAAAATTTAATCGATGCTTGCTTCCTTATTGGGTTAGTGTTATTCCAAATTTCATTCAAATCTCAGCAATATTTCTCGAGATACAGTAGGTGCAATGACAAAATAAGCACTTTTGATTGCTCCACCCCCCTTTGAGATATTGACACACAAATTGAATCAGCGGTTGTACTTAATAGGGTCTACCTATGAACCAATTTTCGTTTCATTCCGCCTGTTACTTCCTGAGATATAGCAATCCCCCCCGCGCAGAACACGTGCGATTTCTCCACCCCCTTCAAGATACTGACACACAAATTGAATCAGCACCTGTACTCTATAGGGTCTACCTATGGACCAATTTTCGTTTGATTCCGCCGGTTACTTCCTGAGATATAGCAATCACCCACGCGCAGAACACGTGCGATTGCTCCACCCCCCTTGGAGGAATTCGCTAAACAAAGTCAGGTGCACCAGTTCACATGGTGGTGCATATGTGAAAAAATTTTTGTTCGATTTCATGCTGTAGTTTTTGCTCTAGCGGGGCCACAAAAACTGGTCACACACATACAGACTCACACACAGACAGACACACACACAGACAGACATTTTCCAAAAATGGTCGAAATGGACTCAGCGCACCTCAAAACGTGCAAATCCGTCAAAATTCGACATTCGAAAATTTTCACGAAACCAATACTTTCTTCTATATAATAGATATAGAAGAAAGTAAAAAATCCGCCATGGTTTTCAAAAAATAATAATAATAATAATAAAAATAATAATAAAATAAATAAATAAATAAATAAAAGTACAAAGAGCATCAAAACACATTTTATCAAAGAAAGAAAAAAAAAGAAAAAAAAACTCGTCCGTTAATAAAATGTCTCGAATTTCACTTTTAATCCATTGCCAGTTGTTAAATATAAATAAAGAATAAAATTTTCTCGTAAATGAAAAATTTTTGTTACAAAAAAAATCGTCTGCCAAAAAAAAAATAATAATAATAAATAAAATAAAACAAATGAATAAATAAAAAATCGTCTGCACAGTCAGTCATTTTTTTTTCTGAGCCTGCATTTCCGCCACGTTTGCGGAGTCGGAGTCGGAATCAAAGTCCTCACAGAAGATTACTCAGAAAAGTACTTTACAAACACTATTTATCAAAACCATTTTCTTACAAAGTTAGTTTGAAGGAAATCCGACTTTAAGTTCAGAATCAACATTCAACTTAAATTCCCCGTAGACGCAAATGTTAATTTTTTTTCTGAACGGTTCAATATTGAACGAAAAATGGTTCAAGTCAAAAGCGAAATATGGAAATGTATGGGAAAGCCTCTCCGAGATCTTTCAAACAAAAAAAAGTTTATTCCTTTCAGACGGTTCACTCAAAAGTTATTAGGTGGGGAAAGGTTGCTTGAACGGTTCAATGTTGAACGAAAAAATGCTCAAATGGAAAATTTAAATAGGGTAATGAAGTATCCTTGCTGAGATCCTTCGAACAAAAAAAAGTTCGTTCAAATCGGATTGTTCACTCAAAAGTTAGCATCGCGGGACAGGTTGTTTGAACGGTTCAAAGTTGAACCAAAAACTGTTCAAATCGAAAAATCAAATATGGGAATGAGCTGTACTTGCCGAGATCTTTCGAACAAAAAAAAGTTTATTCCATTCGGACTGTTCACTCAAAAGTTATTAGGTGGGGAAAGGTTACTTGAATGGTTCAATGTTGAACCAAAAATGTTCAAATTGAAAATTTAAATACGGTAATAAAGTATCCTTCCCGAGATGCTTCGAACAAAAAAAAATTTGTTTAAATCGGACTGTTCATTCAAAAGTTATTAGGGGTGACAGCTTGTTTGAACGGTTCAATGTTGAACGAAAAATTGTTCAAATCGAAAATGTAGATACGGGAATGAAGTATCCTTGAAAAGATCTTTCGAACAAAAAAAAGTTTGTTCAAATCGGACTGTTCACTCAAAAGTTAGTATCGCGGGACCGGTTGTTTGAACGGTTCAAAGTTGAACCAAAATTTGTTCAAATCGAAAAGTCAAATATGGGAATGAGCTGTACTCGCCGAGATCTTTCCAACAAAAAAAAAGTTTGTCCAAATCGGAGTGTTCATTCAAAAGTTATTAGGGGGGGACAGACAGACAAACAGACCGACCGACCGACCGACACACAAATTCCCCATCTCAATACCCTACTTTCAAATTTTTAATTTTTGGTATTCAATTTACCTTTTTATTTTTTTAACTTGGCGATATTTTTTGGAGTTGGCGATATTTTTTTTACTTGGCTATATTTTTTGGACTTGGCGATATTTTTTAGATGCATTAAGCTACTTTTAATACTTTTTTCGTCTTTCTTTTGTTTTTAACGGGAAAGTAGGCTAAAAAGCATAAAATAAGGGGTAAAGAAAGTAAAAAAAATGTCTTTTGGCTTCAAAATAATTGCATTACACTTAACCCATTTGTGCCCAATTTTTTTTTAACATTTTTTTTTCAATTTTTATCTGCTTAAAACTCTTATTTGGAATGATTTACATACATTTTAGGCTTAAAATAGTTCGCCGTTGCCATATTTATTTAGTTATTTAACGACCTGTTTATGGGATATTTTGCAGATATGTGAGCAACATACGACCTTACTTGACTTTATTTTTGCAAAGTAACATTACAGAAGACATCTCTGATCAATTTTAAGCACATCATTTTAAAATAATTTAATTTTATGAAAAATAAGTACGCAAAAAAAACTTACTTTCTGTGGCTACCCATGCTGAATCGTTGCGTGACTGATTTGTCGGAAAATAGCTGTCAATAAATATAAACTCTGATGTCCAAATAATGGCTCTAACTGGTTTTCTCAAGAAGAAGGACTATTTAACTTGTGAAAAACAGCTTTAGCAAAACGACATACCCATTACAGGTTTTTGTATGCAGTAACTAACAAGCGTCCCGTTTTTAGGCTACTGGGCATAAATGGGTTAAATCGTGATAGGTACAAACAGGGACGGTAATTACAGCATAAAAAAATACTTGTATGTGAGGTTCCCGAGCATATAAAATCTATAAAGAAGTGGTACTTACAATAACGCCCAGGTAAAATAATTGATTGAATGAACTACACCGTACTCTTCGGTAAGAAATGCTAAGAAAAAACGAAATGTAAACTCGTGCTTTTTCGAAAAAATCAGTTAATTGTGTTTGTTTCTTTCCCGAGACTCTCGCGGATAATAGAGAGTTTACTGTATCGCTGATTTAAAAAAAAAATGCCTCAAGAATGTCTGTTCTTACGTTCTTGAAAGATGCAACGAGTTTTAAGAGTTCTCTTCTTTCCGACGGTATAATATGATAAAAAAAAAATCACGCGTTGAATTATCACACAACATTAAAGTTTCAAATACGCAATTCTAAATACCGAAAGCAGAAAAGCGGTGAACAAGTCGGTTCACATTCCTGAAAATTACAACAAGTGTTTCTCTCCTTGCTATGGTAGAACACGATAAATAATTCCACGTGCTATAATTGTCTTAGGGCCCTGCTCCACATCAGCGGAAAACGCGACCGAAACCGAAGGCAGAAACCAAAAATCCGGGTACTTTCCATAGAAACACCATTTACTCCATTTTACGTTTCTGCTTTATTTTTCTGCTTTACGTCAATGTGGAGCAGGGCCCTAACAGCACTAAACTTCCAAAAATTTTGTTTGTTTCGAATGAGACTGCGCATTTAGCTTTTTGCCATTTGCAGACCTAGTGTATTCCCCGAGACCGCCACCCACTCTTTCATGTGGCACCACCATCGTTGGAATGCCATTGCCCACAAAATTTTAACGTCGAGTTTCCTCACTAGATGGAGGCACCTGGGCTTTGTTCGATGCGAAACTGCACTATGAATCTAATTTTGCCAACATATACTTGATGCCAAACAAGTACTCGAGGGAACTTTTACATGCCGCATCATACGACATGGACGCTGTCGATTTCCTGCATCATGAAAATCCAACGAATTGAGTCGAGTTTGATCCCGCGCCTTTGGGCGTGAGAGGCCAACGTCTTAACCACTACACCACTCTGTCGGCAAACTTCCAAAAATACGATTTTGAATATATAATACACACACATACTTCAAAAAAATCAATTCTTACGTTTCTGAAAAATACATCAGTAGTTCTTTTTCTTACTACGATAGAGCACGATAAATAATTCCACGTGCTATCATTATCTTACTGCACTAAGCTTCCCAAAATACAATTTTGAATACCGAATGCAAAAATACTTCCAAAAAATCAATTCTACGTTTCTAAAAAATGCATCAAGGGTTCTTTTCCTTGCTATGATAGAGCACGATAAATATTTCCACATGTTATAATTATCGAACAGCATAAAACTTCCAAAAATACAATTTTGAATATCAAATGTACAAATACTTCAAAAAAAAAAAATCAATTCTTACGCGTCTGAAAAATGCATCAAGAGTTGTTTGCCTTTGCTACTATAGAGAACGATAAATAATTTCACGTGTTATAATTATCTTACAGCACACTAAATTACAAATACTTTGAAAAAATCAATTATTACGTTTCTGAAAGATACATCAAGAGTTCTTTTTCCTTACTACGATGGAACACGATAAATTGTTCTTTGTGTTCTAGTTATCTTACAGCACTAAACTTCCAAAAATACAATTTTGAATATTGAAGGCATAAAAACTTCAAAAAAGAAAGAAAGAAAAACTACGTTTCTGAAAAATACATCAAGGGTTCCTTTTCTCTGCTACGATACAAGTATCTTATACAGAACTAAACTTCAATTTATGCAACTTCAAATAACGGAAACACCAATGCGTTAGGAAAGTTAGTTCTTACCTTTGTGAAAGATACATAAAATTTAAACAGTTTCTTTCTCACGATAGAATATAATAAGCATTTCTTCGCACTGTAAATGTCTTACAGTTTAAACAGTATTCTTCTTTGCTAGGATGAAATGTGACAAGTATTTTAAAGTGTTCTAAATATCTTACAGCACAAAAGTTTTAGTCTTTCGTATTTAGCGCTTCTCAAGAATAACCAGAAAAGTGTGCAAATATGACACTGGAGAAGAAATATAGATAGCAAAAACTATTTCATCATGATATGGATTGGCAGTTACATCGCATTAATAGAAATATTTACGTTTCTGCCCAATTTCGATAATTCTGAATACTTTCGAATTGATCTTTTCTACCACTCTGATAGTGCAGTGAAAATTTTTGAAACATAGATGAACTTGAGCTGGTCAAATAATTATCATTTCACAAATTCCAGTCGGATTTTGATATCAATTAAAAACGTCTACTATTAATAAATTTCCAATACGATCAAAAAATTGAGAAATATTCCTAGCAAAATCAATCGAGCAATCACAGAAGTAAAGTATTTTTTAAAGCAATAATGCAAGTCTTCAACTTGCTCTATTTAGAATATCTAAAATCCAATAATTTTTCTCGAAAAATAGCGCAAATTCCTTGAAACTGATGAATATTTCGTAAATGTTGAAATGGTGATGCACGCTGAGAAATAAAACTTCCGAAAACAAACAACCTAACACGTTTCCTACTTAAACGAAATACATTGTTAATTCTGAAACAATCATAATTCACTCTATCATATCGGCCACGAAGAAAATGGAACAATGAAATGAAAAAACACATCAAGAGCCGGCCGCCTTGATTGAGATTACGCAGCTGCGCAGGCTGTCGAAACATCAAGATTACGTACGAAATCAAACGAAACTGCTGACTAAATATAGATGTTTATCACCTTCTAGCACATTATATAAGAAACAAAGCGTTCAGAATTTATCTACACGGTTTGCTAAAGATCACGATTGACAAATTTTTCTGGCCGCTAGTAGCGAATAGAAGCAAATTTATTAGTCAAATTGCTTTTTAGCCTACTTTCCAATTAAAGTAAAAAAAACTAAGTTTTAAAATGCTCTGTAAAATATTGAATATTTAAGGGCGATTCTCTGTAAACTCGTCATTTTTCATACGAAATCTGTCCGGGCACGGTTTTTTTGAAATGTTCGTATAATTATAATAATATTGCTCAGAAAATGAATCTATTACTTTGGTTTGAAAGTGGGCCAATTGAAGTTTGTGTTTTTCTGATAAATCATGATAGGGGGTAAGTCCCCCGCCTAGTATAACTAGGCAGGAGAATGTGCCAGGTGACCGTGTTTTTGCTCTTTGTTGCGCAATATCTGCAAAACTATTGGAACATAATTAGTTACGAGACTACCTATAAATTTAGGCACAAATCGTGGACATAATAACTAATATGTTTTATAATTAAATTAATTGACATTAATAAAATCACTTCCCAGAGGACTGTTTTCGCAACGACCCTGATGCATACTTTCATCACAAATGTGACTCAAACTAAGTAAAGTAGCGTTTCAACACCGTTCTCGGCGATTTCGGCAAATTCACACTGATTACTTTAAACTTCATGCCAAAAAGAATTTGAAAAAGTTATAGATTTTTCGTATTACAGCTTTGAATTTGTTGCAGGGGACTGTTTGAAAAAACTCCGGACAGAATTTACATGGCAATTTTAAGTTTTAGAAATACGTAATTATACCTTATTTCATAATAAAAATATAGCTTCATTATTCGATTTTCAGATATTAATTGCCAAATTTATGTAGTGTTAATAGGTTTTTTGAAATACTATCTTAAACAGTTAGACTATGGGATTGGGACAGCCAGGGGACTGTGTTTTTGGCGCTTAGATAATTTCTAGAAAAAAAAATTAAATTGTTATCACTCCGAATACAATTGGGCTACAAAGTATTAATGCTTTACTTGTATTAAGAGCGATAATTACTTTATTACATTTTATTATTTTTAAAATACTCAGTCCGGTCAGCCAATTACCAGTTTACAGAGAATCACCCTTAAATAACTTCAAACTATTTTTGATGTATGGGTGATTCTACGATCAATGCGTTTTTTGTGTCCCCAAAGCAAAAATAATCTGTTTAATTTCACACTCATTATATCACTAGTAGCCGCTATTTTTATGATTGTAGTGGTAAGGGCCAGACGAAATTTCAATTTTTGGGGGGTTTATCGATACCAGGGGAAAATGCGTTGCCAGGGGAGTGACACTATTGGCGGAATTCTGGTTTGATTTACAATTATTTCACTTATTTTTCGGTGTAAAATTATAGTATGGACTCATTTCTGTGAGACCTGTATTAAAAAAAAATTTCACGTTGTAATAAAATGAAAAATATTAATCCTGAAAACACGACATGTTGCATACAAGTCGCACCGCAGATCCCAAATAAAAATACTTCCCGCATTATTTACGTTCATTCAAATTGCTTTCACAGGGGCAATTAGGATTAAAAATGAAATTTATTATGCTTATATCAAAGTTTTAATGTATATTTACCATTTTTTGAACAAAAATGCCAGGGGAGTGACGCCAGAGAAGTGACAAAATCACACATTACCTATAAAAACAGCATCACGCGTTCTTCTTACCAGAACTTCAAGTAAACCGTGATGTCTGCACACAATAAGCATTACATTGTACATACGCATACTTATGTAACGATGAAATATCAAAAGTTATACTTACCAGGGGGAATACTTCAGCGACTGGCGCAGTAAGCTTTGAGGCACTTTCAACAAGAACCGATGCAATAATATTCGAATTTTTTTAAAACCCCTTAGCTTGCTTTTAACTTTACTCAGTATTACACTGGTTATTCGCAATCAACATCATTCTTATGCATTTTTTATACTAAATTTCAGTCTTTGAAGTTCGCCAGGTGGAGGTGACACTGTTGATATGGCCCGTTGAAAAGTGTATTTTTTTTAAATAATAATAAATATTTTTTCAATGTTTACTGATTAAATTGGTTTCTCTGTTAATGTAAGTGTATAATTATGGCAAAAAACATTATGCCACGTTCGCAGAAATTGAGCGTCGAGCATGTTAGTATAAAAACTAGCATTTGGACAGGCCAGGGGAGTATACATTTATGACTATTTTCGGCTGTAAATGCTAAAATAAAATAATTGCAGGGAATTAATTGGGTGGTCCATATAAAAGATAATAGTCTGTAATGCTTCAGCATGCAAAAACATTATTAAAATCAGTTTTACATGAAGTTTTTCCATTGGCCGTCTGAATTCAAATAGCGTAGAATGACCCGTATGCAATATGGGTCATTCTACGCTATTTGAATTCAGACGGCCAATGGAAAAACTTCATGTAAAACTGATTTTAATAATGTTTTTGCATGCTGAAGCATTACAGACTATTATCTTTTATATGGACCACCCAATTAATTCACTGCAATTATTTTATTTTAGCATTTACAGCCGAAAATAGTCATAAATGTATACTCCCCTGGCATGTTCAAATACTAGTTTTTATACAAACATGTTCGACGCTCAATTTTTGCTAACGTGGCATAAGGTTTTTTGCCATAATCATACACTTACATTAACAGAGAAACCTATTTCATCAGTAAACATTGAAAAAATATTTATTATTATTTAAAAAAAATACACTTTTCAACGGGCCATATCAACAGTGTCACCTCCACCTGGCGAACTTCAAAGACTGAAATTTAGTATAAAAAATGCATAAGAATGATATTGATTGCGAATAACCAGTGTAATACTGAGTAAGGTTAAAAGCAAGCTAAGAGGTTTTTAAAAAATTCGAATATTATTGCATCGGTTCTTGTTGAAAGTGCCTCAAAGCTTACTGCGCCAGTCGCTGTAGTATTTCCCCTGGTAAGTATAACTTTTGATATTTCATCGTTACATAAGTATGCGTATGTACAATGTAATGCTTATTGTGTGCAGACATCACGGTTTACTTGAAGTTCTGGTAAGAAGAACGCGTGATGCTGTTTTTGTAGGTAATGTGTGATTTTTGTCACTTCTCTGGCGTCACTCCCCTGGCATTTTTGTTCAAAAAAAAAAGGTAAATATACATTAAAACTGTGATATAAGCATAATTAATTTCATTTTTAATCCTAATTGCCCCTGTGAAAGCAATTTGAATGAACGTAAATAATGCGAGAAGTATTTTTATTTGGGATCTGCGGTGCGACTTGTATGCAACATGTCGTGTTTTCAGGATTAATTTTTTTCATTTTATTACAACGTGAAAAATTTTTTTGATTACAGGTCTTATAGAAATGAGTCCATATTATGATTTTACACCGAAAAATAAGTGAAATAATTGTAAATCAAACCAGAATTCCGCCAATAGTGTCACTCCCCTGGCAACGCATTTTCCCCTGGTATCGATAAACCCCCCAAAAATTGAAATTTCGTCTGGCCCTTACCACTACAATCATAAAAATAGCGGCTACTAGTGATATAATGAGTGTGAAATTAAACAGATTATTTTTTCTTTGGGGACACAAAAAACGCATTGATCGTAGAATCACCCATATACCGACTTTTGATGGCTGGTTTGAAAAAACGCAGTTTAAAAAGCTTTAGTGTGGGGTGGAAAATTTAAAGGAAGAAAATTGCAACATTTACATTTATATTTTATTGATTATGGTACACATTAGTTATGTCTTGTAATCTTACTATATAAACTAAGTATACAAAAAAGAAAGAATGATTTTAATGGTAATGTTAAATTTGAGATCTTAACAGAATGCTATTAATATTTGGCTTTAAACTTGTCAAAGGTATCTGATTTTCTTTATT
Source organism: Uloborus plumipes (assembly GCA_038373865.1). Taxonomy (NCBI): domain Eukaryota; kingdom Metazoa; phylum Arthropoda; class Arachnida; order Araneae; family Uloboridae; genus Uloborus; species Uloborus plumipes. The sequence continues at coordinate 4,996 of JAXGGA010016349.1, read as the reverse complement.
TCCTATTTAAATAAAAGGAAAAATGTTTCTGAAACATTTATATGCATGCATATTTGGCAATCACCAGTTCATTTTGAAAGATTTTCGTGAACCCTGTTCCGCATCATATGCACCCCCAATATTTTCTTTCTTTGATCTGGATCCCGGACTCCTCACAAACCGGGATATACCACTTTGGGAACTCGTCTAAGAAATTCAATAAAGGTTGCAACATTTCAAACTGAGATGTATTCGTACTTAGATGTAGGGGAGAGTGGTAATGAATGGGCCACTTTTCGGTTTTGAATTTTTGTAATTTTTTCTAACACTTTGTTTTAACTCTAAATTGGTGTTTTAGTTACTTTACTTATCTGGCTCTCTAAAAAAGTCATAAAAGTTGGATTAGCACCTGTCTATAATGAATTATAATAGAAAATAGAAATTTTGAAATTTGGCGCATTCAACCCCACCTATGGGGTTGAATGGGCCATCGAAGGTAATGAATGGGCCACTAAATGAATTTCAATGAAAACATGTGGATTTAATCTTTTATTTGCTGAATATGACAAAATAAATGTGGCACTTGACATGATGATACAAAATCATACTGAATTAAAATTATATAAACATCAAAACTGATGCAATTAAAATAAAACTGATGCATACCAATTGTAGCAGAAAAATGACTAAATAATGAGATTGTAAGAAATAAATAACATCAAATATATATTAGAAAAATAACAGATAATACACACTATGATTTAATAAAATTTATATAGTTCAAAAATAATATTAAAAATCACTTTCAGAAACTTCATCTTCATTTTCAAACTTATCAAAATTCAAAATTTTTTTTAAAAATTTACTAGACATCGGGAATGAGAAATATCTAACTTAAGTTACCAAGAAAGAAAATGAAATTGTACTGTGAGGAATATAATATGAAGGAGAGAGGGGGGCTTTTTCAAGCCACGCACTTCGACCAGAGGTCTATTGTACTATAGGAATATAATATAGATCTGCAAATTATATTTAGAAGTTACTACAAACCTACTTTGACGACAGTAATCTTAATCTATCAATGACAGTCAGTTGTGTTTCATATTAATGCGAAAATCCAAAGAGAAGGAAGAAAAACAATATTTAGGTGGCCCATTTATTACCATGACATAGTGGCCCATTCAGCCCCACCTATACTTTTGGAATACATTTAGGTTTTTTGAGTACATTGAATTTTGATAACATCAAAATACATCTTAAGATTAGTTTATAGATATGGAAAGACTAGCTTATACATATGTATGCAGTGAAATACTTTGTACATTTTAGCTAGGAAATGTTTTACTAAAAAGGGAAAAACTTACTTTTCAGTCAGATTTTTGACCATGCCACTCTAGTTTGAAAATGGCTCAGCGCAAACGAATGAAAATTGGATGAGTTTAGTAGAACAAATAGCTACATCTATTGGTGGCATCAAAAAAAAATTCGTGCAAATACTTTTTCATATTTTGTTAGTGGCCCATTCATCACCATGGCCCATTCATTACCACTCTCCCCTATTTCTTTCAGTAAAAGTGTTGTAGCCGCGATTGAATGATTTAATGGGATGCTATAAATGTTTTCTCAAAATTGGAAATTTTGTGTGTTGACTGGTTTTTGAGATAAACGATTCAATTGTATAATAGAGTGAAAAGAAAATAGTTTTTTTTTTTTTTTTTTTGCATCGAATTTCCAATTATGCGGAAAAGTTGACTTATGTCATTGTAATTTTTTTTAAATTTGAGTTAATATCTTCAGTTACCTCTGGGGGCCGTTTATGTTACAAAATTTGTTTTTTTTTTTTTTTTGAAAAGTAAGAAATAGGATTCCTTACTTCTAATAGTGCTTAAAAGTTGCTCTATGGTATCCTTAGAGTGTGCAAACTTTTATTTATGTGGGTCCATGGCGTTAGTTACCTCTTTGGCCGTTCAATATACAAAGTTTGTTAATTTTATCGTTTTCTTTTTCTTTTCAGTACTTTTTATTTTTTGAATAAGGAATTATAGTCTTTAGTTCTAATAATGTTAAAAAGTTTTCATTTGGTATCCTTAGAGTGTGCAGAATTTTTTTATTGATGTGGCTCAATGACTTCAGTTATATCTGGGGGTTTGCATTGTACAAAATCGCTAGTTTTATCGTTTTTTCAATATTTAAAAAAAAAATCCTTAGTTCCAAAAGAACCAAAAATTTGCGCATACTCTAAGTATACCATATGCCAGCTTTTTGACACTATTGTATTTTCGGATTATAATTTCTAATTCAAAAAATAAAAAGTACTGATAAAAACGGTATTATTAACAAACTTGGCATAGTTAAAAGCTCCAGATGTAGGTATAGACCACATGAATAAAAGTTTGCACACACTATAAGGACATCATAGGGAAATTTTTTGGCAATACTATTTACTTGTTGCTAGTATTGTTATAATTAAGTAGGGGAGAGTGGTAATGAATGGACCACTTTTTGGTTTTGAATTTTTGTAATTTTTTCTAACACTTTGTTTTAACTCTAAATTGGTGTTTTAGTTATTTTACTTATCTGGCTATCTAAAAAAGTCATAAAAGTTGGATTAGCACCTGTCTATAATGAATTATAATAAAAAATAAAAATTTTGAAATTTGGCCCATTCAACCCCACCTATGGGGTTGAATGGGCCATCGAAGGTAATGAATGGGCCACTAAATGAATTCAATGAAAACATGTGGATTTAATCTTTTATTTGCTGAATATGACAAAATAAATGTGGCACTTGACATGATGATACAAAATCATACTGATTTAAAATTATATAAACATAAAAACTGATGCAATTAAAATAAATATGATGCATATCAATTGTAGCAGAAAAATGAATTAATAATGAGATTGTAAGAACTAAATAACATCAAATATATATATATATATATAAATAACAGTTAATACACACTATGATTTAACAAAATTTATATATTTCAAAAATAATATTAAAAATCACTTTCGAAAACTTCATCTTCATTTTCAAACTTGTCAAAATTCAAAATTTTTTTTAAAAAACTTACTAAACATCGGGAATAAGAAATATCTAACTTAAGTTACCAAGAAAGAAAATGAAATTGTACTGTGAGGAATATAATATGAAGGAGAGAGGGGGGCTTTTTCAAGCTACGCACTGCGACCAGAGGTCTATTGTACTATAGGAATATACTATAGATCTGCAAATTATGTTTAGAAGTTACTACAAACCTATTTTGACGACAGTAATCTTTATCTATGACAGTCAGTTGTGTTTCATATTAATGCGAAAATCCAAAGAAAAGGAAGAAAAACAATATTTAGGTGGCCCATTCATTACCATGACATTGTGGCCCATTCAGCCCCACCTATACTTTTGGAATACATTTAGGTTTTTTGAGAACATTGAATTTAGATAGCATCAAAATACATCTTAAGATTAGTTTATAGATATGGAAAGACTAGCTTATACATATGTATGCAGTGAAATACTTGGTACAATTTAGCTAGGAAATGTTTTACTAAAAAGGGAAAAACTTACTTTTCAGTCAGATTCTTGACCATGCCACTCTAGTTTGAAAATGACTCAGCGCAAACGAATGAAAATAGGATGAGTTTAGTAGAACAAAAAGCTGCATCTATTGGTGGCATCAAAAAAAAAAAAAATCATGCAAATACTTTTTCATATTTTGTTAGTGGCCCATTCATCACCATGGCCCATTCATTACCACTCTCCCCTACGTATTTCCAAAGGTTACTTTTTGCTAGGAGCTGTACTATTGGCCAGCCATCTTGTCTAGTGTTTGAGGAGTGGAAGTCTGACCCAGATGGGGAGGTTCCGGGTTCAAATCCGGCTAGTGCATGGATGTACTTTCTCTCTCCTGTCCTTGTCCTCTCTTTGTGTGAATGTGTTTTTGTGCTGTGAATCGTTCCTGACCCTATAAACGGGTCCCTGTGGCATATGTGTATACTATGGAAGTCGGACTTCACACCAAGTAACGGTACAGTTGGAAAAGTGAAGCACCCCAAATTTCCAGCCTGCTTGGTACAAAACAACAACAACAAAACCTAAATTTAATGCTCTTTCTTGCAACAAGACACGCAAAGTTAGCTTACGTAACTGGTGCATTGCGCGTATATGCTTAGCGGCGTGAGAATGATATTATCGATACATTGACGATTGGTAAAATTTCATAATTTAGAATAAAAAATTTTGAACTTTAAATATGTATCTTACTACTATTATACAGGGTGTCCACTCCAATCGTGGACCAATAGCTAATTTCTAAACCGTTAGAGATAAGCATATAGTTTATTTAGGAAAAAATCTCAAAATTATGAAAGGAGTTTTGGGTCTATTCAATGTTTTTCAAAAAATCAAATTTTGAAAGAGTTACGAAATTTAAATTTTTATACAGCCCCCCAGTCCTATCAATCATATTTAGTAAAACATTCTTGACACTGTAACGTTTAAAACTAAAAAAAAAATCACTCTTGTACCACAAAAATTGACCGAGTTATGACGTTTTGAAAAATCGAGATTTTGCATTGTTTCATGACGTCATCGAGAGATCGCTGAAGGGACCGTATGCGAAATCCTTCAAAATCTTGATTTTTCAAAACGTCATAACTCGGTCAATTTTTGTGGTAGAAGAGTGATTTTTTTTTAGTTTTAAACGTTACAGTGTCAAGAATGTTTTACTAAACATGATTGATAGGACTGGGGGGCTGTATAAAAATTTAAATTTCGTAACTCTTTCAAAATTTGATTTTTTGAAAAACATTGAATAGACCCAAAATTCCTTTCGTAATTTGGAGATTTTTTCCTAAATAAACTATATGTTTATCTCTAACGGTTTAGAAATTAGCTATTGGTCCACGATTGGAGTGGACACCCTGTATATGCGAAAGTTTGTATGGATAGATGGATGGATGTATGGATGGATGTATGGATGGATGTATGTTTGTTCCTCTTTCACGCAAAAAA